>JAHMML010000016.1:1855133-2038444 GCA_020341155.1 Eciton burchellii | reverse complement strand
CAAATGGAATACAAAAAGCAGTTCAGCCGACGTATCCGAGTATAGACGACCGGAGAAGCCGGGAAGAAAGAAAAATACCACGAAAGCTGGAAAGAGACAAAAAAGATTAGGCAGAAATCGTTGAACGAAAATGAAAGCGAGGAAGAAGTAATGCAATAACTAAGTGAGCATAACATGTTCTGCAAACATATTGTACATGAGGGGGATTTTCGGATGGATCTAGACATAAGAGCGATTGTATGGCAATCGAAAGACTCGAWTTCAATTCTAGTCTGGATTTAACACGAAACCTCCTCGAATCTAACCATTGAACATACTCATTTTCTCTCTTCTGCCATGCAAATCATATTAGGATATCTTTGCGACAGAGTCGATTTCTACTGTTGCCGGTCCCAAGCCTTGACAAAAAGATGGTTCTTAAGTGGTGCTGACTGTCTGTTTACAATAAAAATTCCTACATGCTCTTAAACCTAACAATGTTGACTAAAGMTGAACAGGATTGAAGAGATAAAACACAGAACATATTTYTAACRTWAGAGGAAGWTGATATTATGTGTGTGTATATATGTATATATAATATAATATATAATATATATGATATGTGATAGAATGTTGAATTCATTAATAAAATATTTRCATAAAACGCAATACGATTTCCCCTTCTTGTGGTTTTACTATTATTCAGAAGTTTAATCAAAGCATGAAAAATTGTACTGGGGTGTCAACTATTTTTTATGATACAATATTCTTCTTATTATATAAGATAAGATAATGTCGTTGACATATTGTCATATTCAGAGTAATAAATCTGTCATACAAATCGCGTCTATCTTGGACGTCAATATTTTGTTATGTTACGATATGCGATGGCAAGTATAATGTTAAATAGAATAAAATCAAAACCTAAACAGAGTTCAATATTTTTACTCCATTATCTACAAGAAATATATATTTTACATTATTTATTAACTGATCTATTAAAATACAGTTAAATATTTCTTTATTCTATTTTTAATAATATAATATAGTAATCTTTTTGTACATCTAATATATTCCATTGTCTTATTAATATATTCCATGATTGAAACAATTTTGTACGGCTAAATTTTCGCCATGATGATATTCAAAATGAAAGTACGACAGTACACCTTCATGGAAAATTCGTGCCGCAGAATTCGATCGCCTGACAGCACGTTGCGCATTAGACAATCTCTTGTATGTACACAGGGCGCTACACGCGTAGGATGCCGATTACATCGTCTATTACATCCTCTTGTGAATCGTGTGCACCGATACACGCACGTGACTGTATGCGCTTTCGCGATGCTCCTCATTCCCCGTGCGAACGGTCGCCTTTCCGCCGGCTATCGGTGGTTGATCCATCGATGGATATATCCGGATGTCGATAACGATCCGGACCTGTCGTCGTTCCTCTCGACTGTATCGTTCGGACGTGCCTTGGCGAGCGCGGATTGAAAATTCGAGGATTGCGCGGTACGTGTATCTGCGGTAAATGTACATACATGGTGATTTAGAAGTGGAAGATGTCAAGCAAGAGCTCACCGTCACGAAACGGTTTAATCAAGGGCTCGCTTGACATTTAAAGGCGCAGAATCGCGTCGCAAAATACACTTTAAAGAGAAACTTTGGATTTCTCCGGAACCTTGTCCTTTAATTAATTCTGAAGTGCGATTTGTATCATCAGACTTAATTACCGTTACTTATTTATGATTTTTTAAATAATAATCGTGGGAAGTTTCTATCGGAACAAATGAACGAAACTTACTATCATCCTCGAATCCATTCTGTATGGCTCACCCGGTATAAACACGTACTCGTCGATGTTCCAGGCTATCAAAGTATTAGGCGATCCGCAGAATACTGGATAATACGCGTGATTGAGCACCGAATGTATACAACTTGTTATTTGGCGAGCGGAAATACCGCCGTTGCGAGTTGTGTACATAAAGTTTCGACCCTTCGTCCGAAGCTGTGTGTATAAGCGCAATCTATTTATATATATAAATGCGTATCGCATTATGCGGCTGTGTATATATCAAAAGAGAGGTGCGAAATCGTTTCGATTCGCGAACAAAGATAACAGCTATTACGCATAATAATTATCATCGAATGCCATTAATTACTCTTTTGCGAATTCATAAAAGTTTCGTTGCTCTGACTAAATGATTTTCTGTAAATCAAATCATTCCCTGAGAACGTATCGTCCTCGGAAAACGGGCAGTCAGAAGATACGAAGATTTGATTTTCTCTTTTACGATTGTGCTTTATCGAGAGGCTTAAGTAATGCTTAGCCATCATCTAAACTGTAATACAAATCTGTAGAAATGAGATGTATATAAAAATAATTTGAAATAATTTCGGATAAAGCCTGATGCAATCATAATCAATCCTCCCACTTAAAAAATGATGATTGATCGCGCGATCAATCGAATTTATTAAATTCGGATTGTCTGGGGAACGACGTTAATTAAATCTGAATTTATTGTACTCGCAAATCATTGAACTCGTTAGATTCGATGGCAATCGAAGCAGGAGACTGCAAATATGTAAAATCGCTTTTTGAAATCATTTTTTTTATTGCGCGATCCGCCCGCCGCGGGTTATTATATTTAAAATCCCGGCTACATTGTCGCCGGTCCGGCTTGATGTGAGGGCACATGAGAGAACTCCTGCCTGGGAACCCGTTATCCGCGTAACAGCTGTTTTCATACCTGCTACGGATGCGTTTTCACCTTTTTTCGCGCAATGTCCGAATCTAGGCAATTACGTACGTGTCAGGAACGACGCGCACGTGAGAGAGCGCTCGGCTGTTCCCTTTCTTATTCCGTCTACCCTCCTGTCTGCGTTTCGTGTGCAACATATGCTCCGTTTGACGCGAGCCGGTTGTAAAAATGTGACGCGGATAGCACTGGAGGAGGCATCCACGCGAGAAATGGACGAATTAAAGGGAATCGACGGGAATTCATTCGGCCGGGCAATGAATTCTCCATCCTTCCGCGGAATCGGGAAACGGTCCCAGAATCCCCCGTTCCCGTTCCAAGACGCGAATAAATCCCGGACGGTCGCGGTATAATTTGGGAAACATATTTTCATAGCCGAGCCGGACCGTATATCCCGAATTTGTCGCGATTCCGCGGAATGAATTCGTGCTTTTTATGTCCGCATATGTATGCGCATATGTATGCGTGCGTATACGTACGCGGATAACCGCATACGGATATGATCGCGTTTCGCGGGCGGATATTTGTATTGACGGCAGCTACAGCGCGCGACACGTACCCTCCGCCGGTTGCTAATGGGCGAAATTTGTTTCGTCCATTGTCTGCGGGCGATTTGGCCGATTTCAAATTTGCCGAAACCGGTACGGTACGTACCGTACCGGTACGGCCGGTACTACGAATGTATCTGGGCACCGGACGGCAATGAGCCCACGGAAATATGTCGCGCACCGACGATTCAATATCCATCTCAATTATCCGCCTCCGATGGCGCTCCTGAAATGATCCCACGTATTACAGCACGCGGCGCACCCTCGATCGCTTAATCGATATTCACCATTGCCTCCTTTCCTCCCCCGTCTCTCTCTCTCTCTCTCTCTCTCTCTCTCTCTCTCTCTCTCTCTCTCTCTCTCCGTGGTTTACGTTCACCGCCGTCATAATTAACCGGTTCCCTTGTAACGCGCGCTCGCGTAAGGGACGCGGCCCTCGTCGGCGGTAAATCAAATCGATGGATCGATCTTTCCCCTGAGCGATCGCACAAGTTAACCTCGCGTTAACGCTCGGTTCCAAGGGCAAGGGCTGATCGCCAAGGGCATGCTTTTCCTTACGACGCGCGAACGGAGGATCGTATACGCGCACGCGTAAGCGCGCCCCCGAGATAGTTTACGGGGCATAATAGTCGCCGTCCCGTGCTAGATGCACACGGGGGTAGTTAGCCGTAGGGTACTTCTGCGTGCTCTCGCACGGTGTGCAGCATAAAGCTCGCAGTAAATCGACTGCGCAGCCAGCGCAGTCTCCGCGTGTTGCACGTACGCGGAAACGCAGAAGGGCGGGGGGGGGGGGGGAACGAGAAAGGGTCGAGCGGATGATGGGACCAAGAGGAGGAGGAGGAGGAAGAGGAGGAGGAGGAGGGAGATCAGCGGCGGCGCAGCGAGAGGGAGCGAAGGGCCCACGGAGAAGGGAGATGGAAAACCATTATTGAAATGCAGTAAATGGCCGTGAGTTTCAATTGCCCCTGGCTGCTTCCACTGTGCCCTGCGAAAGTGGAGGCGGAAGGGTAGAAAGGGGATGCCGTGGGCGAACAGGGGAAAGGCGCACGCCCTCCTCCCTCCCTCCCTCCCTCTCATCGGTCTCCTCTGTCCGTCGCCCCGTTCAATGCACCCTGCTGCCGTCCTTGATTCGTTCCGCAATGGATGGGAGAGAATTACGAGCGTTCGCTCATAATTCGCCCTTGTCCGCACGTGAAAATACACGAGGCTGCATCGAGGCGTACGTATTAGCCGCTAAGGCGACGATCGGTCGCTTCCGCGGGGTTAGAATAATTATTCAGCCGAAATGTCCGTTTTCCGGACAATCTCCGCAGCGCGGAACTTATCCGCGTTACACGCGGCTCTGGGTGGCACGCGCGCGAGTATTCATCTAAGAATAGCCATTGTAGCTGCTCGCGTCGCAAAGTGGGCTCTTCCTCAGAAGTATAAATCGCGTTGACATTCATCCTCGGATATACCCTCTTTGCGTATTCCGAGAAGCAGCGCATTCGACGGAAATGCCATTTGGCCGCGGAGGCCAAATCTAGATCCATCATGCGTGTTGTTTTGCGGAATTCTTTCCGCGCTAGTTGCTAGTGCTGCACGCCGCAGCATGCATGAAACTTTTCGGGTTACACGTAAGCTGAAATCGCATTGATTGTTGTCAACCGATGCCTGAGCGATAAGGAAGCTCTTGGCAAGAGACAAGCTGGCATTGAGTTCCATTTATGTATTTATGGCGAAAGAAACAACGGGAAAGTTCCTGAAAAATATCTCTTTTATAATGTAGATACTTTAAGAGTTTTATTTAAATCAAAGAAGCATTACAACGAGAAAGGAGAAGGATCTATTTCGAAAGAAGGACGAGTAAATTTCTGAGCATTTGAAAATTTCATTTTAATGTTTCTAAAGTCTGATAGAATAAATAATAGGTACAATATTATCAACGAAAGAAAAGGTTACCGTATTATTCCGAGTAATAGCAATAGTAACTTTTAATAATAATAAATATGGTTGAAATCGAATGTACGCGGAAATGTATGTATGTATGTATGTATGCGCGAATGTATGTGAGAAGAAATATATTGAAGGGAACTTAGCTTGTGTCATTGTGTTACGTGAGAAATGTATGAGCATGTGATTTGCTATACGATTCTATCTTTTTTGAAATATATATACTTAGCTATGCCGGTCGATGATTACAATCTATTTTTAAAATTGTATTACAAGAAACAATCTTTATCAGAAAGTATATACCTGCGATCGGTTTCTTATTTCTTGCATTTTCATTAATTTAACACGGAATTTGTCACAAGACCAATCCATCCCACTATCGGAACAAGTTGGCGGTGTGTTTGTATTTCGTTTACTATAAAAGAACGTTATACGGTATCGTTCTCGAAAACTTAGAGAAAAATTCTCTCCATTCTATCAGTACAGCTCAATCATCAAAATCAATTGTTTAAGAGTACGAACTGCTAAAATTGTGACAACTGTGCCACGAGCGTATTACATAAAAACTGTGTCACGAGGAACATTACATAAAAATATATCGCTGAACCGTTGAAAATCTTCAATCCACTTTCTATGCTTTATTGCATTAAGTCTCGGAGTCAATTTGCTTCTTTGCGATGAACCAGTTCTGATTATATTTCCCTTTCGACTTTTAATTACTATCTCTTTATGAATGCGAACGCGATCATCGATGACGATCTTCCAAAAGCTACATAAAATGGTGCCGCTTTATTGGCATGTAGTTATATTGTAGTTTCCATGTCTTCGCGAAGAACAACAGGCGCCAAAACGTGAGCAGTAACACTGTCAGAGAGACAAATGCGATATCGCGTCTCATACCTATACTGGAATTTCAATGGAGTAGATGATATTCGGCGATTCGCAGACACCGGTAACCGAATTGAACCCGACGTGTGTCATCGGCATACCAATAAGCGAATGCTTGGCTTTATTTTCTCCGGTGATTCATCGGCGAGCACGAAATAATTCGCTCGATCTTCGAACGACGTGATTTTCCTTGGATTTTTCGCTGCTTGTTTTTGTATTTAGAAATATAATTAACCGATCTGCTCCTATATGAGCTTTTAATTGGACCGTGACCTGTATTATTATCGCTGAATACCGCGAAATATCGTATAATGAATTTCTATATCCGTTTTCGTTTTGTAAAGCAGACGGGTCGCAATTTCACGCGGGATGTTTGTATGCTGTAAAAAGATTTCAATCAGCTCGGTCAGAAGCCGTAATTCGAGTCCGCGTCCGTTTATGTCCGTAATAAAATTAAGATGCAATTATTTGCATTTTTAATCAATGGCCGTGCTGCAGAATATTATTACCGATTCGCAGCCGGTGCAAGCGCGCTTCTATTCTTCACGTCACGATTGATTATCCCTTGTGGAAGTCTGTTTAATATCGAATTATAATCTATAATATTAATAAGGAAAGTTCAACAAGGAGCTCAGCTAGCCAATCAGTCCCGCGAATTTGTTTCACACAAATACGTTTCGTGCAAAATAATTATATGGAGCGCAGCGTAGCAGTAGAGCGGGGCGAGGAAAGCTAATGTGTTCATAGTTGGATGTGTACTGTCCATAGATGGACAGTAAAAATGTTCACGCTTCTCTTATCATCATGACAGAAACGCGAGTACGCGCATTAAGAAATGAATAAGCTAATTTAATATTAACAGCCTAGCAGTTATTTCTCTTACCGCGATGGTCCTTGTTTTCAACGTGGAATTATACAACGTCTAGACGGTAACTTATCGAAGGCCATAACTCTCATATAAGGACTAACGAGCTTAATACCGGCGCTTTTATTTTCACGGGGGGATAATCGCGTCGGGCAACGCCATCAAAGAGACGTGCAATAAAAGAAGGCAAATATCAATACAAGATATATCCGCGAAGGAAATGAACGATGAGAAGGAACGGCGACAGGGGTAGGTCCGCGAACAGGGATGTCGTTCTCTCTTTCTTTCTCTCTCTCTCTTTCTCTCTTCCATCTCGCCCCACCGCCAAGGCGCATCGCAGCGGCGGGAAAATAACTCTTTGTTAGGACGATCCTGCTAATAATGAAGTCGATATTAATCGCTTGCGCTCTTCTCCGGAAAAGCGGCAGGACCCGCTCGTTCGTTACCGTGGGGCGGGTAAATACGTGAACCGGAATCCGTTAAAAGGCGAAGGGGAAAGGGATTCCGTTATTATTAACCGCGCGGAGCACCGCCGACAGACAGTTGCGCGCACGTAGTATTTGCTGCGAGAGCTCATTACGCGATCTCGAGGGCGTAATTTTTCTTTATAAATAGCCGCCCCGCGAGTTCGGGGACCCGCCGAGGGAAACTCGCCGGGCTGTGACGTATGGTCGGCGTGTTTCTCCTCCCGTTCTCTCTTTGCCTGTCTCCCTCTCCTCCCCCCCCCTCTCTCTCTCTCTCTCTCTCTTCGTCCTAGCCGCGATAAAAACTTTAGCCGGCCCGAAAGATGATCCGCCTCGTTTTGCCCGCGGCAACCAACAATAGATCGCTCTGCTTCCGTTCGTCTTCCTCTTCCTCTTGTTCTTCTGCATTTTCTTCGTCGTTCGGAGAAGGGAGGGAGCTCTTGCTATCAAGAGCATGCGAATTTCGACGTTCCGTTTCCAGGCCCATCGTGTACAAGGGGAACACGCTGGAAGGATAAAATAATTGCAGCATCGAACAGGAGATTTCCATTTTATTACATCTTATGAAGGTTGAAGTTTTCTTTTTTCTTCATTTTTAATAGCCGATCAGATTTTCTTCATTTAGCCGCCTCCATTATGTAATAATTTCTTCTCCGCGTCGCGAATAATATTCCTGTTTTTGATATTTTAGAAGCAAATTTTTAATACATGCGACCGTAGCGTAATTAAATATCAATCACTGAACTTTCTTGCGAGATTGTCAGTTATATAATAATAAATTATCGGAAGAAAGCGAGGTACGAGGAAACGCAGGATACACGTACACGCCGTGCATTCGGTATTCTTGCTCATCCCAGCGTTGCCCTAGTCGCCGGCGCTGACAACGGTAACAAAAGTGCACAGTCACGAAATTGACGTTTCAATTATACCATAGTCAAGTTTGGTTGTAAATACCTTGTCAGTGCTTCTAGTTATTTCCTTTTGCTACGGCTGTCACGTATGGCTAACTATTCCGCTCGCTTACCCTCCTTCGCGCGCGCGCGCGCGCGTCCGCGTTTATACGCAGATATAAATACGGTGCCTCCGATATTCGATAATCGTTAACCGCGAGCGGTAATGAGTTCTGCGCCATCAATACGGTTGTACGGGCGACCGGCAAGAATATCTCGTCCCTATTAGATCCATCATTTGATTACATCATTTCTTTCACCGGCGCGATCGATAGCCAGAACGGAGTCTCGGGATCCTCCGCTCGCTCGACGACACGCTCGGATCCTCGCGAATATCGCGCATGTTGATTTACGAATCCGGAGTTTTAGAGTACTGCGAGCGACGTGGGTGTATCTGACAGCGTACGTCTACGCTTAATTGCGGAGAGCGGCGGATTGAAACTTTTTCCCGTACCACCCGTGTCAAAATCGTTTAAATCCTCGAAATCTGATTATTGTGCAAACGTAGCGCGGGAACTTTTGCTTTACGTTTTCCGTCTTCCCTTTCACGAACTTCTGTACCTTCCGCGAAGTCGTGAATGCCGGATTTATACAGGGAGACGTATACACATGCGCATGCGAGGGCGAACTTGGAGAAATGGATTGTATTTAAATAATGATACCGCACAAGCAAGACGGACGGGTTTTTCGGCAAAACGCCACAGTCGACTTGTCCGTTTTTCCGTTTAACGTGTCTGTACGTCTCCCCGGCAAGACGCGCAAGCGAAGACTCGCATGTTGGGTGGACGGGAAATGGCAGGAAATTACGCAATTATGGGAAATCTGCGGTTTCCATTCAGCGCGACACGGTGCCGCTACGTGATCTTTCATTGCGCCGATAAATCTCGATTTTTTTCCATCGCGATCCGCGAATGGCGGGGGTGAATACCGGCGCATTTTGTCGACAATTGCCGCTCTTGCTTGGCGAATAATTCCATGCGCGGAAATTTTCCGCCATTACAGCCGCCGAGATCTCTCCGCCTTGGCAGCGGCGAATGCCCGAGAGAAAACATCCGAATACCAGCTTTTACGTGCGAGAGATTCCATTTTGTTAAGATCGCGCGAGATACGCTGATGTTTCCGTTCTCGCCGTTTAACCGGAAGCTTACGGAATTACAAAATTTCCGAATATTCCGCTGGATTATGCGGCGAAATGGTATTACTAACGGTATATAGCCGTGTTTATTCCGCGCCTTTGCGTTGTAATGATATGCTAACCGTTCGATAGATCGATCGATACCGCGGACTCTTCTTCCTTTTTTCATCGAACAGCTACCGCCTACCGAGCGCCCTTTCAACGTAAACTCCCTGGAATGGGTTTTTTTATCCCCGTGAAACAATTCCTTTACATCTATCATGTATGAATCTGATACGTGGAATTGATTTTCATGTTAAAAACGGCCTGTAATATTCAGTGCGCCGCGTTAGCCCTTTAGGGTACCAATTTGGTGTAACGTGCGTTTCAAATTCATGCATGAATAATAGATCCGTGTATACCCATCGTCGGCGGTGCCTATATATGCGGGTTGGTAAACGGGCGACTGCTCATTTCTTTTTTCGCCGATACTATCCCAGCCTCTATCCCAGCAAAGTGAAATTAAAACTGCAGAGTTCGCTGGCTGTGCAGCGACGCAATTTTTGCCAAAGGCACGCTCGATTGCGGCTAACATTTCTTCGCAGTCGTCAAACTACCATATTGAATCCCCTATGCGATATGTTTGTCGAATGCTCAACTGGAATGAATTTCTAAACATTGCCGAATGAGTCGCATATTGTGAGCGATAGTGGCTTGTCAAAGAGCGCTGTCATTTTTTTTAAACGAAGATGGAAAGCCCTCCATTCTCGCGCGCGTCCATAAATGTTATAATATAAAAGACGTCTATCAACGTTATGCACTCCTGAGGAGCAAATGGCCGTCTGAGAATTCAAACGTTTCCGTTTGTTTCTCTTCATTTGCAATGTTGCATGGACAATGTTTATATAAGAGTAAGAAGCATCGCGAGGTGTCACGAGGTATTTCAGTTTATTTATTTTCATTTAATTGCGCGAATCGTAATACGCGAATTGATAAACGAAACGCTTGAAGTCTGACGTATTTTTCGATCGTTCTCCTGCTTGTGCAACATCGATCGTATATCTTCTGTCGTTTAGGAAACGTAAACACGGTGCTTCGGTGCGCGTTACGACACTTCGCGAGACGACAGTTAAGAGGGAGTTTTGTAACTGCGTGCACTTTGGCATAATAGTCGCGAGGTTGCGTACCGTTGAACTCTTTACTACTGCGAGTATACCAGCGTACGCCATTAAGTGAAAATCTGTTTCGAGTGCTTTTGCTCGAAATTGATATACGACGTAGCTTGGCAACGCGGAAATAAAAATACAGCATTCGCTTCACTCGTTAGGTGTTGCTTGCATTCGGCAGGAAATTTGTGTCTAGAAAACCGTGCAAACCTTCAGCCACGTGCAACGTGGCAAGCTAAAAGCGAAAAAGCGGCAGAATAAGTGCTTGGAAATATCTCACGTTTGCTCAACACTGAGCTGTATCTTTGACAAAGTATCTCAGCGTCTTAATTGGAACTCGCGAACGAACTCGCGACGAACGCGCGAAAGAAATTTACAACCGAAGTTAAATTCATAATCACGCGCGTAAGGAACTCGCGAGATCTCGCGAGTGCTTCTCTCCGCCTCTGTCGCGTTTTACTACGGAAAAAGATAGATGCTGCGAATTATCTCGGCGCGAACTTTACGGATCACCCGGCGACAGGACACGCTCGCAGACACTCGCCGGAAGTTAGGCCACCTTAGGATAACTAACTTTCGCCTTTAAGACGCGCGAGTGTGTACATTAAGATCCCCGTACATGCAGGATGCAGCTCGCCCGTACTTTCCCGGCCTGGTCCCGCCTCGTGCATCTTGCATCAGATCTCCTCCCTCCCCTTACATCACCGTTACCAGCACGTCCTCCTCATCCTCCGAGAATCGCGGATCGAGTACGTCGACTGATACAGTGGTACTTCCTAATTAACTCTCCGGATTTCCTTGCACGCCCTCGTTGCATTGTCATTATCCTCGACCCCGAAACCTCGCGCGTCTCTCGCACGCCCGTCGAGCGCGAATCGTATCGATCGATCGCGGCCTTGCAGCTAATTCGGAGCCCCCGAATCAGCATTTAGCACCGTGCCCGTGTCCGCAAGACAGAAAAACTTCCAGTGATTGCTTGGACTCGTACGGGAAGCCCGCGAGAGTTTCAGGATTTATTTCGCTCCAAGCGATGCAAGCGGGATAAGCGCAATCGTGCGGAAGACGCAGGTGCTTCGATCCTTCGATCGAAATCGAAACGTCGCGCCGGTTTAACTCGCCTCTATTAATCGCTTCTCGAGAGCAATGTACGTCACGAGATCCGGCGATTCGGATAATGACGCGGACGTCAGCCGCTGTGTCTAAAACTCCAGTACGAGCTCATTGAAATGCTCCGAAGCGCCGGATCCGGACAAGCGGCGGGGAAAGGACAGGAAGGGGAGGAGAAGCTTGATTTTCCACACGATGAAGAATGTCCGTCGCTGCCCGGTATTTCCAACATAGTTTCCCATATCCGGACGGAAAGTGAAGTCGCCTGGGATGGCCGTCCCTGCTTGACGACGTCTGGCGGACACGCTGATCCCATGAGCGTTTCGCCTATCGAAGTGATCTCACAGCCGGCAACTTTAAAGCCGCCGTCAGATATAAAGCTGCCGTCCCTGCGCGTCTCTCTCTGCGTTCTCATCCGCTCTCGCGCAGCTTCCGTTCTCATTAAGGGCTACCCAAGTAGGTCTCTCCACTTCGATCGACCACCAGATCGATCGATGCCCGAGTAATCGCGGATGTCACGAGACCTGCCACGAGACGTACGCAGGAACGACGACAATTTACGCCTCCCCCTCCCCGCCCCCCTCCCCCAACCCTTGGCCGAGACTTCCTTGTCTGTCTGGGGGGAGATTCGTGAATCGCCGGACCGTGTCCGGATTTATTGAAATTATTTCGTCGTCGATGAATAATCCGGGCCGCGGTGCCGCGAGCGCGAATTAGGCACAAACCCGGGGTATTACATTGCATAATTACATGCCCACTTCATTATTGCGTATCGTGGGAGAGCGAGCAGGGCCGCGCGTCGGCTCGGGCGAGCGGATGACCGGCGGTTAAACCTTGGGGTTGAAAATTCAGTTCGACGTGCAATCACCGAATTTCAGACACGCGTACGTCAGTAAATTGCCGCCGATACGGAAATATCGGCCGATCGCATGAGTCGCGCACGCGCGCGCGCGATTATATATTTATGTACACGGGGGATTCGATTATACGGGCACTCGGCACCGGCGTCGATGATGTTGAACGTTATAATTTTAGCAGATATTAAATATATAGCTCGGGCTCGCGCGCGCGTGTGCGAATCGCGTGCACGCGCGCGCCTACCACCACCACCACCCCCTCCCCTTCTCTCGCCCCCGTCCCGGATACGTTCGACGTAAATATTCATGGCCGTGGTGCCGTGCGCGTGCATGCGTACGCACGCGGGCGAGGATTATTGCCGCGGATGAGCCGCGACGGCGTGCGTGCACGCGTATACGCGACGATTTTAAGCGGCCTAGCGTTTCTCGCGAGTTAAAACTATTGGCCGGAGTGGGCGCTCGCGCTTCCCCCCCCCCTCCCCCTCCCGCAAAATTGTGGCACGTTTGTGACGTGGTAATGCACGCATTTCCACCTTCCGCCCCATCGCATCGGATAATGCCAGCTTTCGCTCGCGAGCGCCGCGATTGACGACTTGTGGATCATCAACATATGGCGAAGCAGCGTGCATCAATGCGATTCGCCACACTTGGGCGAACGTGCGTGTTTTTCGCTTTTTCGACTTTGCGCGGGCGCGCGCGTCGAAACTGTTTTGCTGATTTCTTAGCGGGATTCCGGGGAAAATTCGGCAAGTTCCGTCGATGTACAGTGTTCGCTGAGAACACCCGGGCTAACTTATCCACAGCGAGGATTTGATGGTCGACCCACGTCACCTATACCGAAACTTAAATTTTTCATCTTGAGCGGCTTCATAATTAAGCCGAGTTGGCTCTTTCGTTGGCTCGCCGGATATGAATACGTTCGCTCGATCAGAATAACCGATATCCGATTTAGTGGAGCTCGAACCTGAAAGTCACGAAAGTCTTCTTTCTCAGACCGGACGTTGACGGACGAAACAGTCCCGAAATAGTCTATCGTCTATCGTTTGGTAAGTAGTGCAAGCTATTTCGCGAAGACTCGTGCTTAGATTTGACGGAATGCAAATTCCGGTCGAGGATTACTGCACGCGAGTCCAGAAGACCCAGGAGCAACGAATAACACACGGGAGACGTTAACTTTTTGCACAAGATGTACAGAACGAATGATACGCATGGTTTTCGCGTATTCGTGTGTTTGATGGCGTGTTATTCTTACACAATATATACTTCGATGCGAAGACCGCGTGTATCGCGACTGTGCGGTAAATTTGACCAGAGATATCGCTAAGTCCACAAACGATATGGTCGTGCATAGAGAAAAACACGAGGCCCGTCCCTTTACCAAATGCCGCACGTGCATATATATATATATATATATATATATATATATATCGCGTACGCGCGTACGGTAAAAATGCAAATTTGGGAGAAGCGTGCGTGTGCGTGCCCGTATGTGCGTGCGCGCGCGTGCTCGCCGGAGATATATTGTACAAACGAATGATACGGTTCAAAACACGATCTGTAGTGATTCGCAAAGCATGGAGAACAGTCGTCGATAAAATACCCGGAAATAGGATATTCTTGTCCCCCCTTGGAGACCCTGTGTCATAGTAGTCAGGCTCCGGCTGGCTGGATGCACGTTTGATATACTGTCTACGCCGATCGATCACGCAGCCTGCTCCGCTCGCTTCGAATTCGCAAACACGAAATGAAAATACCCGTTGTATCTCGGGGGTTGTATCTGCGGGGTACGGGCTCGCATTGGGGGTGCCACAGTCAAGATTTGCGGGCGCTCGCTTAATCCGGAGACCCTTCGGCCTTTGGTGCGATCCTTGATGACACGCATCGAACACCGGCGTGAAATGTCATCCGCGACGAACGGATCGTTTAGATCGGATAAGAAGTAATCCGCGCTTGGATGACTCTTAGACGTACTCCGAGGCGATTATCGGAAGGGACAAACGACGCTGTCCCGAGCCAAGTCGACTAGCGCGATCGCTCGCTCTCCCAAGTGTTCTCAGATTTAGTGGTCCAGCTTCGAGCCAACCGCACCCAGTCCTCCCCGTGGATTCCCCATGCAGCCGATTAATCTTGGTACGCTTGAAGTATACATAAACGAACGGCGCCGGTCGTCGTTTCAATTATTAGCGAACTGCCTTCTGCTAGTCAGCCGGAAACGCGGCCCGAAGCGGCGGCGGTGGCGGTGGCGGCGGCCTGATTTCCCGCGCCGCGTATATCGCGCGCGCGGTTGCTTCACGGGGCTGAAATTTCGGCGCGGTCTGCCTCGCTCGGTCTCGAGGAGGATATATCCCTTGCATCGTTTATGACGGGTTTCTGATTCGGAGATGAGTGTACGTGGGGCGCATAAGATAGGGTCTCACCTCGGCAGATCTGCACGTGACCCTAATACAGGTTACCGCGCCACCCGGATTCGCACGTTCCCATGTGCATCCTAAAGTCTAAACACTCCTATATGAGTCGGGGCTTTGGTCGGTCGCGCTATCGCGCACACGTGGCCACTCACACGTATGCGCGCTCGGGGTGAAGGAGAGACGGAGAGGGAGATGCATATAATGCATCGATATACGCGTATATGTATTATAGGGCGCGTATACGCGCTCGCATAAGCGGCTGCAGTCACTTCCGCAGAAGATGAAGCATCGAACCATTGCGATTCCGCAAACCTGATTTCTCTCCCTCTCTCCCTCACTTTTTTCCTTTGCTCGTTTCGCGCTCTATTTCCGCTTGACCCCGGTCCAAATTTTGGATTAGTGACGCACGACGCAGAAAATGCTTGCTAAAGTATTAAAAAATCTTTCTATCAAATATTTTTGTTCGTCCTGTGAAAGATAGGACAGAGTCCGTGTTGTATCTTTTTCCTAATGATCCGGATCTGTCTTGTGATCGCGTCACACGCATGTTGCATCATTCATAAGGAAAGCGCGTCGAATACGGTAAGTGTCCAGCGGGTACGGAATTAAGATTGGCATGCCGGGCGTTGCCTTTGCGGATTGCGGTGATAATGCCATTACGATAAAGCGATCGCGCGATGTGGCGTTGCATTCGGAGTTTATCAAGGCAGGGACGTGCAAGTGGGCCATCTTTTTCGCGGACGTAGACGAATGCTGATGCAGCAACGGCATCCTCGGGATATACATCGGCCGGCTCGATATCGGGGATCGCGGTCGGCCGGTCAGTCGCTGTTGTTTTATTCAAGAAGCTGAATATTGAAACGAGAGTCAATACCGGCCATCCGTTTCTGCGCGCAGGAAAATGGACACGCTTATGTCCTCGCGCTTCATATGAATGCGAGCTCTCCGTTCGTATCGAATAGATCGCCTGTTCCCGACAGTCGTCTCGCGAGCCGCAAATTACTCGCTTGGCTAATTGATCAGCCGTCTATCGTCCGGCGATTACAGCGTCCCTAATGACGTCTGTCTAATGAGCGCCGAGTCGCGTTATCATCCCCGAGATTGAGCATCTGTGCGCACGTGGAATGAACGATGTTTCTCTCTCTATGTGTGTGTGCTCGCGCGTGCAAGATTAGAATCGGTGAGGTTCCGAAAAGGGCAGTCACCGATCTTTTGCGCAATTACCATCTAATTCTCTGACCCGCGATAAATCCGCATGCCTGGGCATCGCGAATTATTTTTAAAGATGCATAGCGCTCGATATAGAATTGATTGCCGTTGATCTTTCTTCTCACAGCTTTATTGTATCAAGCGATTCTTTGGATACAGAATCGAAAGACTCGCTTGAAATATTCAATAATTCAAGTTTATTGCGGATTAATTTCCGATAACAATACGGCGAGAGAAGTCAGCCGTATCAGTCGTCTTTTGTTTTATGCACATGTCTGTTTTGGATCGTGATTATTTCATGCTGTTAATCAAATTCGTTTTTAAAGGCAATCGATCAAAATAACTCATCTGTTATGCATGAGCGAGTGTCTACGTGGACAAGCGTAGAAAATTCCAAGACTTTGCGATGCAATCTGAATTCCTGATTAATCTTACACACGATTAATTTTACATATCATAAAAGTAATAAACGTGCCAAAGATTTCGCTTTACGAGTATTTTATAAATCATGAAAATTGCGAAAATCAATTACGGAAGATTAGTTGCGAGGAACGAGGGATCCCTTAATCGGCTCGATCTTCTGGTACCGATTAAATACGAATTCGACGAAATATTCATTCGCACAGTTTTGCGATACTCGTGATATCATTGTCTTGCATCAATAAATAACACGCCGTTTTGATGACATCATTAGAACCTCAGCGATAGCAGTACCGACTATCTGCAGCGTGGAATTAAAATAGTTGTAGAGTTTAAACATCGCAACTGGATCATAAGTCTAAATTCCCTGCGCGAACGGGAACGCGTTTGCGTCTACATATAAATAAGCTTGCGCGTGGATTTATACAAAACGTGTTTGCATTATATTATTTGTACTCAGATCCGTGTACTTGCATCCGTGTACACAAATCCGTACGCGTATATCGTATAATAGGGCTCTCCGTACAATAGGAAAACCTGTATCGCAAGATACACCGTAATACGCTATTTTCCTGAAAATGTGCCTCAACGGGAACCTTGATTATCGAGGCAGCAGCATCGAGGAATTAATGATCGTTACACAGAGATGAAAGAAACATTCTCGATACACCTGATGCAGGATGCATGTTCGGCAACAGCGCGTGCTGCCGCGCGTGCATTAAAATCGAAACAGATTCCAAGAGGGAGACAGGCAGAGAAAGCGAGAGAGAGAGAGAGAGAGAGAGAGAGAGAGGAGAACCCGATCCAGCATTCAAGATATTCAGACAGCTGTGACACATCGCGGCCCAGGAAGAGTACTTTAAAAGATACTTATGGAAACTGTATCACACACGTCGACACTGTATCGAGAAATTCACGAGGGGGAGAAATCAGCGATGGGGAGGGAGATAAGCGATCATCCGCTTATTCAGTCTCTCCCTCTCTCTCTCTCTCTCTCTCTCTCTCTCTCTCTCTCTCTCTCTCTTTCTCTCATCTGTTTTATCGCGATAGCCGCGGTTTGGCGAAACTTTCCTAACGACATTCGCATGACGAACGTTCACATCGTTCGGCGCGATGCTCCATCAGCTCCATCATGTTGCGGCAGGATTTCCGGCGTCCTTTGCCGCCGTTGTCAGTGGCGTGCATTATCACGCTGCGTTTATTATCATACGCTCGTGGCGGTCTCGTGGCGTGATACGCGTTTCCCTAATTCGCATGTGTACGCTTTACGCATCCGCGTGCGTCTCTTCTCCATCTCGCGCGTACCTCCGGAATTGCTGCGAAACGTTCGCAGCGTTTGAACACGCTAATGTAAGTTCAAGCCCGTGGCCAGAGCGAGTCCCGTGTCTCGGGGATATGCCTTGACTTCTGCCCGTCTGCCGTCGTGTTCTCGCGGATGAATGTCGATTTTGGCGGTTGCAAAATGGTGCATCAATGATGGCGAGCGAGTTGCGCGATGTGCAAAAATGCATGCCGAGTGCGAGCTCGACACGTGCAAGAATGTCTCTTCGCGACTCGTCAGTTGAACGAAATAACGCACTGCGCTCCGGGAAACATTAGAAAAACTTTATGTACCATCATTCAACAACCGCATATACAGTTATAAACGTATACTTGGAACTCTCTCTCTCTCTCTCTCTCTCTCTCTTTGTGTCTGTTTCTCTTTCCTTTTCCGTCTCGTAGCTATGCACGTTTACGCACGTCTTCTATATATCGCGGGGATAGTGGAGGAAGAAAAAGAGAAATACGGATATCCTGTCAGATATCGACTTGCACTTTTGGCTTCGCCGTATGTATGGCGCGTGATAAAACGTGAGGTCGATTTTCGGTGTGCCAGCTACGTGCAGCTCTAAGTTCGTTAACGTTCGACCAACGCGACCAACGTAGGGCTAGACTTTTCTAGTTGCCCGGTGTATTTTCGAGAGGCAATTTCCTTGCGATTGGTTCAGAATGGTTCCATTACACAAGGATATCGATGTGGCCATGCGAGGCGCGCGCGATGGAATAGTGCCATTGCGCGAAATCCGATCTACAATCTGCGCTCCGTCGTCGCACACTTTCAATACGATCTCGACAACTTTGGCGGAGATATAGCAAACGCGTGCACGCGTTTAAGAGATGATCCGCAAACGTTTCCGTTAATCAATCGCCGACCTCGGCCTCCTGAATTCCATGTGATCGGGATTGCAGTTTCGGTTCACCCGTGCAAGGACGTGTTACAGCAATGGTAACCGATACTCGTTTCATCTTCGTTTCAGCATTCGGCGTAATGAAACGAAGGGAATAATTTTGCCAGCAGCCGCAATAAACAACGCGGTCAGAAATAAATCCGGAAACACGTCACAAAGAATTTGCCCCCAAATAAGCGTCCCTCTTTTGTTCGTCGAACCATGTGACGATATCAGGCGCGTAGAAACGAGATTATCCTGGAGGGATTAATTTTTACATCACGGACCTGCCTCCCGGGACCTCCCTACCAGGGAAGTCCCGTAACGGGCAATGAGAATTCCGCGGACATTGAAATTAAAGTTGGTTGATTACTTTCTTAACTATCGGATGATCTTACTCGGTCGATCTTTCTCTCGCGAGTAGTTAAACCTGCTGGAGTAATTTCTCCCGGCATGCCACGTTTATACAAACATTAGCGCGCCGTATTAACCATAACGGATTACTTTCCACTATAATGTAAAACAGAGCGTGAGCACTGAAAACCGTTACGCCCGCTACATTATGGTCATAACGCGGATTTATGATGTGTAGCCCCTTGCAATATTTGCGGCGAATTTGTCATTTCGCCATGCGGTTATTACTTTCTGGTTGCTGTCGTTCGCGGCGCGGTCACAATGGCGCAGCCGGCTGAAACAAGAAAAACGAACTTTAAACAAGCCGGATCCGAAACGGGAGAACCGGATATAATACGCAGGCAGTGCACCGCGCGGAGATAAATGGCGAAATTATTTCGGATATAATAGCATGCGCATACACACGAGGTCGTTGCATGCACTTTGCAATACGAGAGAATCACTCCCGGTGTCTGTTGCGTGAGATACTTTGCTTTGCTGCTCGACCTCAATGATACCAGTTTCCAGATGCGCTTGGAATTCAGGATCTGCTTTACCTGTATACGCGCCAACACCACGCCATCATCGCGACGATATTTCAGCCAACGTCGTATCACTTTCGCAAAGCGAATCGGACGTTAGCCGACACCACTTGGCAAATATTGTACATGAAATTCCAAAGCTTGACTTTCACCTTTAACCGTAACGTGCCTCGAATCGTCTCACGCGGTATGCGGGAGATGTTCGAATAATCTCGCGATCGATTATCGGAGGTCCGTCATCTGGATCGCTTGATGATGGTATGGTATTCGCGTATCCTCGCGAATTATTCAGTCGCTTCTTGCATCTCGCGATTATACGCGCCGTTGATTCAAGATATTAGCAACAAAAGAGCTTTGCTGGATAGAGGACTCGTACAATTTTCCACGCGACAGCGACTTTACGCGAATTATATGGAACCGTTCTTTACATGAGCGCCTATTACGGAGTGCCGCACTCGTAATCTGGTATCGCCTTGGGAGATTGCGGGATTAACTTGAGATCTAATGGGCTCTAACGTACCAAAGCGCGGAGCTTGGACCAACAAATCGGCCATCGTGTTCCTCGTATTCGTCGCCCGAGCCCAATTAGAAATATAACGTCCTGTCTCGATACGATACGTCTCATCGGCGTAATCTGATGTATCATTGATAAACTAATTATTAACGAGAGACCTGCAGGAAACGTTGTCATTGTCGGAATAATTCTTGGGACGTAGTTTCGGGAACGTGTCCCGAAACAGAGAATCACAGAGTTCGTTGAGAAAAATTTCTTGCCGTGAAGTTCGCGATCAACGTCTGCGAATTAATTATGCTCCGTAAGCGCAGCGACTGATAAAAAGCAGTTTGAACATCTCCATCTGTCGTTACACGAAAATATCAATGTATTACATCGAGTTTCATGGTATTTAATTATTGGGAAACATATCGTCGGGGAACATATCAGTGAAATGTCGCACTTGTTTCCGCGAAACTCGAAGAGAGAGCATTCTATTGGAATTTAACGCGGAACGGAACGCAATTACATTCATCGATAGTCCTTGACAACCTTCATAAGTGCAAAGGTCCTTCTGCATATGGACTGGCACTTATAGATAAAGCTGAAGGATCGATCCAAAAAGTCCCCATCATTCTCAAACATACGCAAGCGCAGCGACACTGTATTTTTACATTTTACATCTTTTATGAGCATGCACATATATGCAGCGCGAACGACGAGTAATTTGTTGGACTGTCAATTAATAGCAACTATTAATTCTACGATCGAAAACAGATTATCACGCTGTACTATTTAGCCGAAAATTTCATTTATCTCTGTTGACTTAGCCACTCAATTTGACAATTATTCCATTTGATTGTCAGTAATTTTCCTCTTTGAAAATATTTGGAAACTAGATCGTTCTTGCGAAAATATCTCCGATTTTGAAATTCTGTTTCCATATTTTTTCCACTTTGCCACTAATGGAAAGTTACCGATACACTTGCCATGCTCCAGCTAGATCAAAATACTGACTAAAGTGGCCATCAATCAACTTGGAAAGTTTAAGTCACGCGGCATTCGGGATTTGCTCAAAGGTATCAATTAGCTCACTTAATCCTACGTGCTCCTCGCGAGATCCGAGAGGGCTCCTGACATGGCTCGATCCCGACAAAATCCGGCGAATGACGAAACTTTCGGGTGTGTCTCCGGCACGATGAATCGCGCCAGCTCTAGCTCGTCCCTGACGATGTGTCTCATATATATGTACATTTCGTTCGAACGTACTTACCTCCAACAGCCCGGCCGCGTCTGAATGCTAACGGGCTCCAGTCATAAGATATTCCGGAAACGGATGCGGATTTTCCGCGAGATCCTCGCGAATTTCTCTATTTCACGGACGATTTGTCCACGGCGGAGGCGGGCTTTGTCACGCGACGGAGGCGGGCCACTATATACGGCAGAGCACGCGAAATGAAATCGAGCTTCTCCGCTCGTTCGCTTCCTTCTCGTCCCTCTCGTACGCCGATTTGACCCGCGAATTGATCCGCAACATCGCAAATAGCTCATCGTTAAGTCTTTTACTCGTGAAACCACTCGCCAGCATTGGATTTCTCTGGCTGAGCAGGCCTCCGCGCTCCACCGTAAGAATGCACTTGCTAAGATCATTATTGGCTCTCCGCGACGAATGAATAATGGTGACTCCGATCGATGCAATTTTGCTATTACTCGCCGAGGCAAGTGAAGCTACTTCTCGTTCATTTTGTCCGACTGATGCACGAATAACGGCCGCTTCGGTATTGGCCGATGCCTATATTTTTCTGCTGGACGAACGTTTCCGCGAATCTCATTGCGTAAAACGCTCGTCGAAGATTTTTAAAAGAATGAGCGAACGGGACGGAGAGAGAGAGAAAGGGGATGGAGGAGAGGGGAGGAGAGAGATGAGATATCGTTTCTCCCAATTCAGAAAACGGCTTTCCCCCGAGAGGAAACTCTCGTAAACACAAAATGAGCGCACGATTTAATCGCTAATTTAATTAATCAAATCCAAAGGCGATAAAGAAACGCGGTGTCCTTTCATCGCTAATAGGCGTATTTGTTATTGAGTTTCTCTTCTCTATCGTCACAAGAGGGAAGCACGGGGGTATAAGGATTCGTAGGAGAGCCGTCTCGTCTTCAAACGGAGAGACAAATATAGTCGATGATTCATTGTAGGATTCTAAAATTATCTCGAATAGGGGATACTGTAAATTCTGTAACGTAATGGGCGCGTGCATTTTCCAGTGCTTGATAGTTGATAGCCGAGAGTCGATAGTCAATAATTAATAATCGATAGTCGATAGTCGCTCTCTCTCTCTCTCTCTCTCTCTCTCTCTCTCTCTCTCTCTCTCTCTCTGTTTCTGAAAAAAAAAATCGTTGCTCCTTCGTGCGGCAGCGACGCATGTTTCGCGCATGTCTCCTCCAGCCATTTTGAGCTTGCTTCAAGCTCTTCGACACGGATTCTCTCTTTCCTGTACTCGTGCAAATTACGGAAATAACTGATCACATCAAACAGTCGCGCGATCTGCCTTCCTCGGTCCAGACGCGTCGGCCTTCATGCAAAACATTACGTGCTTTGCGCGGAGAAAAGTCGGGAGTTATCTGTCTGTCAATGGCGGTGCTTTCGGTCAGCTTTAAAACTTCTTTGGTGATAGTTCGCCGAACAGCGGCGTGAACAAGCGAGGGATACGCGAGGTTTCCCGCGCGTGCCAACTTCGACTCGAGAAGCGCCGATGGAAAAGCAGATAAATCAATTGCTTTCCGCGCGGCTTGAATACGAGCGCTTCAGTTTAGCACATTTCTTCAGCGCGAGATGCAAACTCCGGATGATTGATCCAGATCTGTCGGATGATAAAGGCGCGCTGTGTTTAATAACGATGCGCCGAGTCTATCCTCTTAAATGAAATCGAAGAATTACGCGAAGCTTACGTGAGCGGTATTCCGGTTACGATGTAATCGCCAACAAAACTTCGATAGCTGGAGTTCAACAAGATGAGGATTAACTTCAATTAAACGGGGAAAGAAGGGGCGAGTAACGTTAAAACTGCACAGACTTAATTCGAATTTTATCCTTGACTCGGATCGAACGATTACGTTCAAAGTATTCAAGTACGACTTCTCTAGAACAAGCTAGAGGAAGTTACCCACTCGGTTTCAGAAAAACTGCCGATCGTCTTTTTAAAGCTGGACGGAGTCTCCAACTATCGACTTTTGAATTATCCAGAGTCACTACAACGTATCTTTTACCTTCCCGTTTACTTTTCGCGTTATTATCCGGCGCGGATATCTCGCACTTCGTCACACGAGGATTCAGATGACAGTCTAAGTCTAGCTGGATTAATCCGATGTTTGTTGCTGGAGACAACTCGAAGCGAACAAATTTGCGGTCGATATCGCGCGGGATATACTTCTCGACGTTGACGCGAAACTACCGTAATATCGTGGCGCGATGTATAAAGATGTAAAACTTAGGAAAGTTGGCGAAACTGACGTTCCCGTAATTAGATTCAACGGTGTGAAAGGGTGACGAAGGGCAGCGGAAACTTGCCCCGATCCGGCGAATGATTATAAAATCCGCCTGCAGGCGGTACCGCAAGTTCTGATCTTTCATATCTTTTACGGCGCTATTTACATACGTCCTCGCATTCGGAAGCCCGTAACGTTCCTCAGATCTGCATCGCTTCACATGGCCTTGGCGCGAATTGTCTCGAGCGCGGTTAATAGAATTACACGTGGCCAAGGAGCGAGAAAGCGGCACGCGAGCGGTGAAATTTCAGCCAGACACTTTTCGCAAGGCGTTTCCATCGCCTGTCAGATCGCCTCCTTCTCGCTACCGACGAGCGTTTATTGAAATTATAATTAAACAATCCGAGCGAGCGAGCCAAAACGACGAATCTCCCTGGATTGGATCGTTAATTGGAAGAACTACTTGGCTGAAGTTACTATACGAGACATTGTATCCTCTCGCGTTTGTATCGAGGCGAGCGCGCGCTCTCCTCAGCGCGCATGAGTTTATGCTAAATTATAACGATCGGATGAATTCTTATCTCGATATTCCACGTTATACCGCGGCGGACGTGCGCGGAAGCGCATCACGGGGAAAAAAGAAGTCGTTATACGTCGAATCTCCCGTGCATCGTTTGATCCCGGCCTCGAGACGGCGATGCAGGCCGATATACGTCCGGAGAAAATGAAGGAAGTACCTTTGACGTTAATATTTCCCCGGCATCGGCGAGCACGTTCCTGTAAACCGTGAGGCATTAAAAGTAATACATAATTATTCACGGTTCATTTCGTTCTCCCATTTCCTATGTGACGTGGGCGCGTGTACGTGCGCGTACGTACGTGACGCGCGGCTGTGCACCGATCTCGCCATCATCGGTAGCTCGCGCACCAAAGAGGGACAAAGGAGCAAGCAAAGAGAGAAAAAGAGCACAAGCCGCGGGGAGCGGGGGGAGCGGGGCGGGAGCGGGGGGAGGATGGTGGATTTAGAGGGAGGATGGAGGCGGCGGAGACGAGACTGCCTGTCTGCAGGCTTGTTTCTGCGCGCTTTGAGCGCGTGCATTCTGCTCTCCCCCGCAAACCGCGTGGACGAACGTGGCTGGCGAGCGAGTTAACCAGCCCCGCGAGTACAGCGAAAATAATGCCGTGAAAATCCGCTTAGGCGGAAACAGCCCGTCATCGCGGTATTGATCCGCAGCCGTTACCGTCCCGTAAAAATGAAAGATGAAATTAAAAAGGGGGAAAAAGACAAAGAAGAAGAAGAAGAAGGAGAAGAAGAAGAAGAAGGAGAAGAAGAGAAAGGACGACAGGAGCGGGAGAGAAGGGAGGAAAGCGCAGGGGGCAGGGAACGGGAGGAGGGGAGCAAGAAGCTCATTTGGTCGGACGCGTTTGAATTTATACCGAGCGGTATAAAGGGGATACGCGACATCGTATCGCGATCTGTACGGGGGAGGAGGAAGGGGGGGGGAGGGGAGGAATTAAACGCTAGCTTACAAATGTACGTGCGCGATCGAGTCGCTTGTACTTCCCCGGCACGTACGTTCAATTAGCATAAGTAATATCGATGCATCGCTGGCGCGTAGACCTCTTTCTGTTATCACGTATCCCGTCAATATTTCTCGCTCAGCCTGCAGTCCACTCCGAGGAGGCATGCTCTGATCAATCAGATAATCGATTGATCCGAGCATAATTAATCGGAGCTAGCCTGACGTCTTCAAAAAGCTTCACAGATTACACGCCATTTAATTGACCGACACTCGTCTCTATTCGTCGATTCCTGAAGACTCGCTATCTCTCTTTTCGGCATAATTTTCCTCGTTTAGCGCGTCGAAGCATCGTCGTTAAGTCGTCGTTAAGTCGAATCACCTGTACGCGGTACGGGAATTATCTGCACGGGAATAATTCCGTACGCGCGTCCCGCGCACCCGCAGCACACTACATTTCGCTATCTCCGTCACAGCTCGCCACATATAACGCGTACAAACACACGTGCCCGTTCAGTCTCCGGTACGCGCGTCGAAGGCTCGCAGGGTGAGCGGGCCGCGTGCGGGGGTGAATATATCTCACGCGGAGTGCGACCCACCCACTATCTCAGATCGCTGCTTATGGCCAGACACGATCCTGCGGCGCACCCCTATTTTTCTTCCGGCGCGCGCGGTAACCTTTATACCTCGTATTCTAATAAATTTTGATTTGGGTCAACGGCGCACGCCGACCTGCGCTCGGCAGCGTCCGCGTCCCGCTGCGGCAGCGCACGATACGATCGTTTCATTAAAAAGTATGATGAGACCAATGACGTTTAACGAGCGTAAGGAGATGTGCGTGCCAGATATCTCGCGGTGAGAGGGGCGGGCAGGGGTACTTTACCAGCTGGAATGGCCGCGAATTAGCGTGTACGAATATGCTGGCGCTGAATTAACGGCGTATGCGATCTTTACGGAGTTACGTTGCGGCCGTTGCCGGGCGATTGTTGGGTATTAATAGCATTTACATGATTGATTAATGCCGGCTGTGTCATTAATTGCGCGGAGCGCTGCTATTGTCAACAGAGAGAGAGAGAGAGAGAGAGAGAGAGAGAGAGAGAGAGAGAGAGAGAGAGAGAGAACCGTTGATAATGCCGATGCGAGTGTGGCATTATGTAGATTATCTATCGCATCTGCATAATCAATGAGTCGTATCGCGAATTTCATTTCGCCCTCGCGGGCGAATTTTTCCCCGTGCAAACGGGATGTCTTGCGCGAGGGCGCGCTATGTCGGAACGCGGTATGATTTCGTGCCTTTCGGACTCGCGAAATTTACAGGATACAGAATTTCATTTGTAAAAACTGTCGGAGACCGCTCGAGATGCGTCCAAGTCGCGTCCAACGAGCGCCGGTTATCAAGACGAGATATATTGTTTTCCTTAAAAATGTCCTCGAACGAAGCATCAGCTCCTTCGAGCTGTTCGTCGATACGCTGTCCGCGTATTCGCGCTCGACTGCACGTTCGACTGCAGCGAGCTGGGTGTCTCGTTCCGGCGCGCGTGTCAATAACGCAGTTAGTACTCGTGCTCATGCTCGTCGGCAGGAGAGACCGAAATAGAGGAACCTTCCGTTCTCTCGCCACGTTGCGAGAGAAAAAGCGATCCGGCAGACGGACGCGGGGTAGTGATCCGCGCGCGTGACGTGGACGCGCGCATCGTCGCGTCGCTCTTTCATTATCATTTAAATTCCCCGCCTTTGACACGCACCGGCAAGAGAGCGCATCCTTCTCCGGGGAAAAAACACCGCCGGAAAAGGCACTCTGCCCTTTGTTGCGGACACTACCTTTTTTCGAGGCATTGTAAAAGCAGCCGTGATTGGCGGGCAAGGGGGCGAGGGCGCGAGGGACGGCGAACGGCGGAGAAGAGGTTTTGCGCGTCCGGGGGTGGCGCGCACGCGCGTACCGAGGGGTTGGTCGCGCCGGCGGCCGCGGCCGGCGTCGCTGTCGAGGGACGTCGGCAGTCATCGGCGAGCCGCGGTTCAAAACGTCGTCGTTTACGGCTCTCGTCGCCCGTCCTAGCCCGGCGTCATCGCCGGCGAGCAAATTACGCGGATCGAGTAAGAAACGGAGACAGAATCCACGAGATCCATCGGCGACGATCTCGCGACGCGCCGCTCGAACTGGGACTTTTGTCCGCGCGAGGAATCGTCGATCGGTCGGCCGCGCGTTTCCAGGTGTGGTGAGTGAGAGACGGATTCTCGTGGCGCGACCGCCCCTACGACGGACACGCACGCGAGCTGACACGCACCAACCCCGTAGCGGATCCGCATCGCGGTCCCGCGTACCCCGCCGAGGGCTTGCTCGATCGGGTACCGATCGCTCGGGCCGACGATCGGAGCCGACGAGCGGAATCGACGCCGGCATGTAACGAAGCGGACGGGGTGAGTAGCGATTCTGCTCGTGGGATCACCGTAACACCGCTGTCGCTTCTGTGGCCGGTAATTGTTACTCAATGCGCTGTGGTTGCGGCGCGCGAAGAGCATCGTCACCGCGAAATTTCGGGACGTGACTGACCGCTGTCAGCAATGACGCTTCCCAGTCGGCGCTGAAATTCCCGTGATCGCGGAAATGGTTCCACTTATTTCGCTTATCAAACGCGAATCCTTCCTTCTGGGAAATAAATATTCACTCTGCCGAGGGCTTAGTTTTGTCTTCAAGCGAGGATAAATTTCGTCTTTAATGTTAAGCTAGAATGGCAGCCGTAATTCGGTAATCGGATTGAGCATGAAAATGTGAAATTTCAACGGAGCTCTCACTGACTTTTAGTCCCCTGTGTATGAAGAAGCATACGTCTAGTTTAATAAACGTATTTGCGAATGATGCAATGGAAGGAGCTCAACTTGGAAAGTCAAAAAGTAAACTTAATTTCGACGTTACACGTCCAAGTAGATCTCGAAAGTTCGAATCGATCGGTAGAAATATTATTTGAAATAAAAGTTAAATGCTGCATATCATTTAGCTGTGTTCAATGCGCGTGGAATGACTCTCGCGATTTCATGGACAGTATCGAGAACTTTTCTAGCGGCAACTGCATTACGTTATCACGCAGATTGTCGCGCTCGGACATGACGGGTTCGTATTTCTCCCAGACGGACGATTTATATTGAATTCGCGTTTCCTAGATCAATTTTACAAAAATATTTCTGTTATCATCGTGTTCGGAAAAACATGGAACCTCCCTTCATGAAAGCTTGACGAAATACCATTTAAACATTGCTAAGATATTGTCGATGTAAATAAAGAAATATTAGAGAAATTTTCCGTAAAAATTTGACGAGCGCAGTCGCCAAATGGATGATACTCGAATGCAAGGAGGATCTCGAGTTTCCCGCGATAGCTCGATTAAATTAAACTTTCATTTTGCAGATGCAATCCGTTCTAAATTTAAATTTCATTTAAATTGATTTAATCTTATCCGTTAGAGTTAGAAAAACTTTAAATTCTTCGTGATAAAATAAAAAACGGAAAAAATATTATGCGCGCGCGCGCGCGCGCGATATTTTCTGTGTATGAATAGAAATATAGAAAAATATTTTCGATAACGTCTGCGATATGCCCCGCAATATGTTATCATACGCGAATGCAAATAAATCACGTTCGCGCGTGCGAGCGATGGTTTATAAATCAGATTCCTTCTTTCCCTTTTCTTTTTTTCTCCTTTCTTTTTCATTTGATTTCATACACACGGATACGATTTTTTCCGGAACGACCGTTTTCTTCCCTTTTTCTTCTCTTTTTCCCCTCTTTCATCTCAACATCTTATCCATCGCAGCGACGGCTCAGGGAGCCGTCAAAGTTGCGTCCATCGGCGTCGATGCAGGTCGACGCCGTTAATACATCCACTGCGAATATCGCGGGAGTGTCCTTTCCGTTCGGCATCCGGCAATTATGCCGCTCGTGGACTGTCACATTCGGATCCGTTAGGTCCGTGTTCTTCAGCCGTGCCGGCACTCCCCGCGTTGCGCATGTTCGATCGCTCCGAGTCTAATAGTTCGCGAAATATAATCGGGCTGCGGCATCGGTATGGCCGCCCCGTTGCAGTTTGTAATATACTGGCAGTACAATACGGTGTTTCTCAAAACTTTGAAGTGGGCCGCGGTTGCAGTTGAATTGCTTCATTAGATCTTACTTGTACCGCGGGGGCGGTAGCCACCGGAGGGTGGGTGGGGAGGGGGGGGGGAAGGGAGACGGCGGGCGGGAAGGGGAGAGAGCTAAGGCCGCCCTGATATTACTATTCCGCGCGGTGTACCGCGGGGCGTACCGCGCGAGTTCTCGCATCGAATTAACCGAATTCTCGAAACGCGACACGCGAAATATTGGCTTTCCGTCGTTAAAAGGAAGAGAGAGAGAGAGAGAGAGAGAGAGACTGAGAGAGAAAAAAAGAGGGGAAAACACGTTCAATAATAATCGGGGATCGAATTCGCGGGCGAATTCCATTTGGCGTTGCCGCTCGATTTTGAGCCCGGGTGCCTCTTGTGCCCGGATACCCGCGCGCTTTCGAAACGGTATTATAATTATAAATATTAAAGAAATATTCGCATCCATATCCAGATCCGGGATATCGGCAGACGCGTCGACGAATATTTGAATACTTGTTGTCATCCCTCTCTTTTAATCGCGCGAGAGGAGCAGAGAGGAGTGGCGCCTGACAGCTAGGAAGATAATCTGCTGCGTGAATTCGAGCAATTACTTTCAGGTGCAACGAAACGCGATCGTTCCGCTAGCGCCAACGCGTGAGAGCGTGCGTGAGCAGTGCGGATGGAAGGCACTCTAGTTCGTTCTCTTTTTCTGTTATCTTCCTTTGGTATCTTTATCGGGCCAGACATCGATTAAAATCGGACGTGTTTACAAATTCGTGGAAGCAATGGCTATGTGGTTGGACGCGTTATGATCCCGCGGCACGTGATTCCGTAGTAAAAGGGCGCGACGAATGGCTGCAATTTTGTTCTCGATATCGCGCGTAAAAGGTCTCGCTATCGAACTAGGCGCATGCGCGCCCACGCTTGCGCTGTTTTTACGCGGGCGTCCAAGACACAAAGGCAGACCTAACGGGCAGTTCGTAATAGTGTTTAATCTATTGTAATGTAAATAATGCGAAAACGCGGCTGTACGCGTTTAAAATCATTCTGCTTTCAAAGACTGTATGAATATTACTTGCCCCTTGGCTTTCGCGCGTGTGCGTGTTATGCACGCTTTTAACAAAATATAAAATTCCATGCGTCGCTATGAACATGGGCCAGTAATTATTATGTTCATTTTTAAAGTAAAATACGTAGAACGTTATGTTAATTATGATATAACCGTATGCCCGGCCTGAAATTACGCGGAGCGTAGAACAGTAATAATGGTTGGCGAAATTAAAGTCGGACTGCGTGTAAAATTAGCTTCATTTCGGTTGAATCATTATTATTCCGTTATGTTTGAAGAATGTTTGATTATATGGAGTCCGCATGCGCACGGGGATACGTAAAATTTTTAGCATAGTGCGTCACCGTTTAATTGGCCCGTTGCGCGATATTCGATAATAGACTGCACTTACGATATTTAGTCACTGTGTGCGATGATGCGCAAATAAATTTCAGATAAATTGGCCGTGTGCCGGCGGACGCGAATAAAATTCCGCTCGTAGCGGCGATCTTTATTAAAACGCAAAAATAGTGGTAATTTCTATAAATTTCTGACAAAGCGCGCAGCGCTCGTGGTTGATTGAACGCACTAATTCGATATTTAATATTAACTCGATGTATACCGTTGAATTATAAATACAACGGACAACAACGGCGCACAATAAATTCGACGTAAATTGATCCGCACGTCCCGATATAGGCGCGCATGCGATCGCACCGGCGCCAATATCGGAAGTTAATTAAATACACTTCTGCATTGTAACTTTAATAATATCAAGGGTGGTGCGCGTATTTAATTACGCCTAAATTTACCCTGCCCCCCCTCATCTCCCCCCCCCCTCCCCCCTCTGCGAGATCTCGCCAACCGTGGTCGTTGGCCGGCCAGTAACGACGACGGTAACCATCATTAACGTTCTTAATGAAAGGGGGCTGAAATCGTGAAATCACGCGCCCGAGTGGCGCTCACCTGTCATCGCGCCTCTAAAATGTTTATAAATCTCCCCGTGTGTCTCTTTTGCTTCCCGCATTAATTACCAATTATAATAGAGTCCCGCAAACAGCCGTTACGAACATTACGAACGACGAAAGTGCTCAGTGGACGAAAGGTTAATGATAATTTTGTCACCACCGTGCGCGCACTCACTACCGCGCGGGCGAAAGTAACCCCATTTGACGATCGCGAAGTCGAGGCACGATGCGAAACGGAGAGCGACGCTGCGAGAAACAAGATTGAGAAAACGAGAAAGGCAAGGAGAGAGAAAGACGAGAGAGAGAGAGAGAGAGAGAGAGAGAGAGAGAGAGAGAGAGAGAGAAGAAAGACGAGGGGACAGAATACGAAGAGTAGCTTGAGTGGTCTAGTGAAGTAGTGTGCTAGGAGTGTGCAAGGGGTAAGGGAAAAGGGGTGGCAAGGGGTGCGTCTGGGGAGCCGAGGATCGGATGATGCCTCTGGTTCTTCCGCTTTCGCTCGTCTTCTTCCTGTCTTCCTCGTCATTCTCTTCTGTTCTTCTCCATCTTTCTCTCTCTCTCTTTCTCTCTCTGCCCTCTTCTTTCGAGCTCTTCATCTCCGTTAGCCCACTCGCCTTTTCCCCATCGTATCCTTTCGTGGAACATCCCTTCCTCGATGTCGGTCCTCAACGGGGGTGAAGTAGCAACGGGGGTGGTTGAATGTCTGTAGCAAGCTCGCTGGGTTTCTTCGTAGACGGCACACCGGAGAGCAGAAACCGCGCGCGAGATTCGCGACATGTGCGAAGATGTTCGTGCATTCGCGCAGCGAGTTCCATGTCGTTTCATTCGCATTTTCTTTCCACGATTGTTGGTCGCGGAAGATCAACATCGTGATGCGGTATTGCGCGAGGTACAGCGCGAGTGTAACAAGAAATAATTTATCACTTCGACCTTGAATTCGAATCTGATTCCTTACTTTGATTATTATCTGTATCCGTAAAGTTGTAATTTATGTGATAATAGATAAGTTAATACGTCAAATCGTACAAATACAAATCAAATCAGCACAGTTGGTCCTCCGTATTTCGTGTAACCGTTATGTTGCTGTTCGTTCGTACGTGATTTTTCAGACTATTGCGAAACAGTTTCATCTATCCGTGTTTAATTTTCAACTTTGACATTTTTCATGTCAACATTTGTCATATTTGATGTCTGTATGTATTTATCGATATATGTCGCGATCATTAAATGGGTATATGCTTCGCGTAAAGGTCTCCCGGGCTTTTCTGATAGTGCTTTCAGTGATACGGAACGTAGACAGGCATATGCGACGCATGCGACGCACACGGGCGAGGATACGTACGTACGCGATAGCCAGTTTCGTATTACACTGTTGCATAATGCTCTCGCCGTCGTAAAAAAAAGAGGGAAAGGATATATGAAACATAGGATTTTCTTCAAAGAGGAGGCACCGGCAAGAAATAATGGATATAATGAGGCAGACGCTATTCGTTTACCGTGTCGGTCTAGTCACAACGTTCTAAGGATACCTTTCCTCTTCCCGCATAATGAAATCACGGTCTGCGACGAATACGACGCCCTCCGGTAGCCTGGCAAATTTCCTAGTGTCTCCCGAATTTAATTTTAAGGGTTCACCGAGTTTTTGCTGCCCAGCTGTCTGGACTCGCCAACGAGCAGTAACGCACCGCGATAGTTACACGCGAGAAATTGATGGCACTTGGCCGAGTAACGGCTAACGATAGTTTGATATCACGAGACTGGCCCGAATGGACGAGCTTTTGTTCGCTTCGGAACACTGCTTCAACGTCGTTCGACTAACTCTCGACACGATCAAAAGTATGGCGCGCCGTATGACCTCGACAGTCGCGATGGCAGTGATGCAATATGCAGCACAGAGAGAGAGAGAGAGAGAGAGAGAGAGGGATGGAAATAGTTTGATCTAATCGTAAGCTGTCTCGGAGGATCCAAATCGCGACGAACGGCAAATGTTGTGCGCGATGATCGATTCAGTATAGCGAAAAGATCATGATCGGGGTCGATTTGCACTTTATCGCGCCGTCTCGATTACGGTAATGGTACACTCCAGCTAAAAGTCTCGGCTAAAATGCGGGAGGAATCAAGCATTCGCCAGTTTACGTCGTAATTTGTGCCACGCGCTGTTTCGTCAAATCCGCGACTTGGCGTATGTTCTCTCTCTCTCTCTCTCTCTCTCTCTCTCTCTCTCTCTCTCTCTCTCTCTCTCTCCCTCCCTCTCTCGTGTATGATTTGATATTATGCATAATCGAGATTTATATCACCCGATCGACATTACGTTCGCGGATAATGCCGTGCTTGCCCTTACGGTTCCTTGCTTTCATATCCGTTATTTCTGATCTCAAAAGCGCATTCGTAAAATTCGATTTACCTATACGCGCACATGAGACAAATGGCGAATGTATCGATGAAAATATGAAACGTTGCTGGTAACAAAGTAACAAAGCCGCAAACGGCGGAACGAAAACTGCTCTGTCTCTGCGCTATGCGTTTGTGTGTATTATTTCAGCGACAATATCATCCAACGAATTTTACATACAGCGAAACGAGCACTCTCCCTCCCCCTCCTCTCTCTCTCTCTCTCTCTCTCTCTCTCTCTCTCTCTCTCTCTCTGAGGATAGATCGTTAAACAAAGGATATTCCTTCGTTCGGCGCGATTGCAGTGATGCGCGGCAGCAGCAGCAGCAGCAGCAGCAGCAGCTTTATTTGATAACTTCGTTAATGGAAAAACCGAATGAATTTTTAACGTTTTAATTACCGATACCGGAACACCCGCGCAAACGTTTATGGAAAAAGAGACGACAAAATCAGCTTTGAGGATGAATAAGTTTCAAACGCTCCGCGTTAAAGACCTTGCACCAGAAGTAAAAAGGAGAAGGAAACTTTCGGGACATAATATCCGCGGAAATAATCAACAAGCAGAGGTTGCAGGGACCGCAGCTTCACTTTCTCAAGCATCACAGTCGGTCTTAAAACTTGTTTTTTCCCGCCGCGAAGTTACGTCGACGAAGCGCTGCCGCGTCTCGTCGTCCATCTCTCGGCGGTATAACAAATTCCAGGCGCGCCGAACGAAATCCGCGACGTGGAATAATGTACAATTATCCGGCGAGGAAGGCTGTCCGTCGTCGGGCACAATTAGAGCACATCCGCCCGCCACCGCCGGTCGATTCCACTTTTTTCCTGGCTTCTTTTTTCATAAGTCTCCGTCGCGCACTTTATAAACGGTCTGATCCTAGATTAGAGTTAATTTTGGAACGACGGCCGGCTAGATAAGTGGATTTTTCTCTATCGCTGGTCGCCGCCGACGAACGGCGGATTATGTATCAGCTCGCGCGGATGTGGATACATGATCGAGCAATAAGGGATGCGCACAGTTCCTAAATGCAATATCGATCCCTCGATCGGCGGCGGCGCAAGGAGATATCCCGGGGTTGGGGAACGAAAATCTCGCAGCCCCGCGCGTATCACCGCATGCGCCGGATAATCGGACAGATTTTCTCTGCATGTTTCATGTAACGCACGGAGCGGGCGCATCGGCCAAGCCGAACTGATTATCCGCTTCCTGCGCGCACGCGTAGACGGGCATTCATCAAATGCCATAAATCCCCACGATCCATCGAACCTCGTAATCTGTAAATTCAAAATGAATTACGCTCCCCCGCGCGTGAGGGGAAGCAGGGGAAGAGGGATCGCGGCGGGAATTACGCGCTCCAAGTTGGCGCGAGAAGCTGGCTTACTCGCCAGCGGCCTGACTCTTCGATCCCTCGCTTTCGCCCGGTCATTGTTGAAACGTCAAACCGACGATCGGTCGACGTTAGTAAACGAAGCGCCGCGAGAGTAATAGCACATCGCGGCGGAGAGACGCAAAATTCAATTTAGCTCGTGATTATTGATTGCCTTTGTATCGACGAGCGCGCTGGATGAGAGCGCGCTCGCAGGATGTCTTCCTTTGATTATTGCACGGAAGGATTGCGGCCATTGCCTTTGCTAGATCTCGCCCTGCGATACAACACACCCCGCCGATACTGTCCGAGGCAGCGGGATTCGCAAGATTGTAGCTCACGTATTATCGCGCGCGCGCATACACGCGCGCGAGATGCTCGTTTCGGTTCGCTATCGAGCGAATTTGCTCGGAGCTTTGCCGAGCGGCTCTCGACCGCTCGCGGCTGTAAAGCCGCGTCACTTTTTCGAGTTTTCACGGGTCGTGAAATAAAGCACGGTCTCCCTCCCCCCCCCCCCCCCCCCCCCCCCCCCGCCCACGAATCGAGCGTTCCGCGGAAGCCCAGTCGGAAACTAATGCAAGCAATAAGGTTTGGTTTAAACGTAGCTTAATGACTATAACTATAGCCCGGATTAGCAGCTAACTTGGTCGTAAACGTTTCCTTCGGGACCCGGAAGGCTTACTTAGACCGGCACGGATACACGGAATATTGCTAACCGAAAACGTGGTCCCGCACTCGTTAGCCGAAATGTGAAATACGGGCGACTCGGTGGGATATCCTCGCGGAAATTCACTGGCGGATTTCCCAGCAGAATCTGATTTTCCCTCTGAAGAATACAAAAGTATCAGAGGTATTAACGCGACGAAACGCGTTCACGTCACCGCGATGCACGCGAAATTTCCTGCGTGCAAGTGTTATCTCTCTCGTGCCCCTTTTCCCCTCGCGTGTATTCATTTTCCTGAATTTCCTGGCAAACGGAAGCGTCTCCAAAGGCGCTCGTCTCACGTGGCCGACCTCTCCTGCGATTACGATTAAGGCGCCGGTCGTCCCTTTGAATCAAGGAAATTTGGACAAGATTGTCGCGCGAGCAGTCGATTACGCATCGGTGAATCCGATGTACCTCGAAGTAGCGAGGACGGAAATCCGCCGCGTCCTCGAGTGTCACGGATCCATGTACGGCGAAATAGAATTTAGCCCGGCCGCGCGTGCGGAGGATATACAAATCCGCCGTAAACAAATTACGCATCCGCGGCGACAATTTCATTCTCCACTCGCGGTAAATACGTCGTCCCTGTAATACACAATCTGCTTATAAAACGGCACACGTGACGTGCACCCGTAGATGGGACACGTACGTGCCCTCGCTTCGATTTTAATATTTCTTCCGCGCGTGAGAGAGTCGCAAAACCGCTGCGGGAGACTGCGAGAGAGCGGAAGCGCGCACAGATATACAAAGCAGCCTCTCCGTCTCTCTCTCTCTCTCTCTCTCTCTCTCTCTCTCTCTCGTCGGCGTAACGCTTACCGTAATTGCGTGACAATGGCGACGGTGATGTCGGAATGCGGTTACCACGCGGTAGTTCGAGTTGCTCGGCAGTAGTCGCGGTGTCAGCGACACTTCTTCCCGTTGTACGTCCGCTGATGCATTGTTCGAGGGGGATCGCGGTGAAATCTCGTTTCCGCGCTGCGGAGACGCCCGCGAGACGCTCGCGAAACGACAATGTTAAAACGCAAGATTCTGGAAGTTACGCCGCCGCGGAGTTATCTTCAGTATGCGCGTTTCGCGTGCAGATCCGTATCGGGAACTCGCGGCAAGATTACTCGCGGCATGCTGTGCAGAGAGAGATGGAAAATTTACGCTGGTTACATCGCGCGAGTTCTCCTTTCTTTCGCGGAGTCGCGTTACGGAGCAACGCAACGAAAATAGCTCCACGCATTTTATCCCGAAGGGAGAGAAGGAAAGGAAAAAGAGCGAGAGAAAGAGAGAGAGAGAGAGAGAGAGAGAGAGAGAGGCAAGCAGAAGGGGGAAGCAACCATTGCGGCTTTTTTTATCCGGAGCGGATGATCTGGAATATTCACGAGCGAGCGTGCGGATTTTTTCCGGATGCGCAGTCTTGCGTCTCGACCGCTGCCGGTCAGTTTAGCGCGCCCGCGGTTAATTGCAGATGAACGAAAGCTCGCGGGCGCGCTTTTTGCGAGCGATGGCCTGTAATTGTAGCAGTGGGACTGCGAAAATACGTGAAAACCCGGCACGTCCACGTGTGACCGCGCCGCCGGAAGTCCCGGCTAAACAACGTCCATCGGTTAAATTATTATTCGGAGCGTGTTATTAGGAGCGCGTGCCCGCGCCGCGATGCATTATCGTGCGAGCCGTCCGGTTTGTTGAATTTTTTAATCCCATCGACGGGGGGGGGAAGGGGTGTCGGTTTAATCGAAAACTGCGTACGCCGCCTCGCCATTAATCTTTTACACGTTCATCGCGCACGAAGATCATATCTCCATATCGAGATACACCCGCGGCCCGGCTCGCGGGGGAGGGAGGGCTTGCTGACAAAATCGCGAGCACTTTCACGGAGCGGCGTCGGCCTTTTTCTTCTCTTCTCGCCCCCTTTTCCCCCCTCCCCCCTTTCTCGCAGCGCCGGACATTGGCGCTTTCATTTCGCCTTTTTCGGCGCGGCAATGAAACGCTCTCCTTTGTCTTCGCGATGATGAACCGCGAATCGTAACGCGTATACGGCTCAGATACGAGAGCTCACTAGTTGGTCGATAATTTCTTCTTAATGGAATGGCCAGCCTCGCCTGGTGGAGCTCGCAAGGGAGGACACGATGAATGAACCTGGCGCTATTGTGGCCGACGACAAATTCGGTTCGGTTCGGTTCGAGCGAGCCTAATGATCGAGGAGACTGCGAGTTACTCGCAGATAGCGCGAGATACGCGCAGATAGACTCCGATCGCACGATGCATCCCGCGGGATAACGAGTGCCCTAAATTCGCGGACGAGGCCAGTCAGCCCGAGGAACGCGGCGGATTTGGGAGACAAAGTCACCGGTTATGGTGAAAATGAACATTCGCTCGTCGCGCGAGGTGTGTCTCGAATTAACCGGGCACTCTGGGAACTCTGAGAGTGCAGTTTGCCGCTTTTGCGCTATGCAGCGATAGCGCGATACGCGGCGGCCAGTTTGTAGTTTCGGCTTCACTCGACTTCAGCGCGAGCTTTATTTCGACGATCGTCTCGCGGCTAACGAGCGTATCGCGTGCTTGGTCGCCGAGCGGCGTCGCGTGATTTCCCGTCGGTTTTCGCGATGGCTTTCCGCGGGGGGGGGGGGRGGGGGGATACTCGAAGGAAGGAAAATGAATAAAAGGAGAAACAACACGCGCGGCTAGATCGCATGACGATACCCGCCTCTTCTCTCGAGCCCTCAATCGGCCACGTCGCGATTTACATGGAAAGACACAAAAAACTTGCTTTCGAGGCGTCTCCCGATCCTCGCGAGCTTCTCGTGCCGCATCGCGCCACCCTTCATCCCTCGCCGCGCCAGGGGCGCGTACAGGACCGCGGCGCACGGAAAAGCTGGCTCAGCGAGGCTCCCTCGCGCGTCTCGGTACTTTGCATTTTACAATAGCAAAGATATTATGTAAAGCGCGTCCGCGCGCGAGCGCTAGGCCACGCGGCCCGCAGCCACGCACAAGGACGCGTATGCATGTGTACATATATATATATATATAACACGCACATAACGCTCACGATGCGGAGGGGCGTTCGCGTGTACTTAGTGGATCCTCGGAATACGTATCGCGTAACCGTATGCATATGTCGCCCGCATAATCTCGACACGCGGTTCCATGTGTATGCATGCATCGCAGACGCGCGCGTGTACGCGCCTCCCGTGCGCCTTCCGCGCGCGCGCGCGCGCTCGAGCATTTAAGCTCTTTTTCTCCTTTTTCCTCCGCCGCGACACCGTCGTCACTTATCCCGCGCCGCTTTCAACCCCTCTACCCCCTTCCCCCCCCCCCCCCCCTCCCGTCGGGGTACAAAGTATCCGCGTGCTCGGGCGCTCGATGTTTCTCCCGACGACGCTTCCGCGAGAATGTATATTGTTGCATGCATGCATACGATGCACCGATAGAAAAACAGAGAGAGAGAGAGAGAGAGAGAGAGAGAGGGAAGTGGATGGCTGCGATGTCGTTCTTGAGGAGTGAGACACGCGTACGTATACTCGTGCATTTAAATTCCCTCTTCTTTTTTCGCCAAGAGCTCCCATCTTACGTAACGCTTGCCGTCTGTATCGCGAGTGCGCGAGGCAGATACACGAATAAGAGAGGAGCAGCTCGATCCGTGCTCGATAAATATTCAATACACCTGACGTACGTAATGTACGTTAATGAAGCGAGACGGCACGTTGCGGCGGGATTGCAGAAAAGGCTGAGAACATCATGTTCAGGATTCTTATAGGCTTTATTCTTCGTTTGGAATTTTGGACAGTCGGGAAAACCCAACGTAAGCAACGTGTCGAGCATGATGAGCGATGATGAGTCCCAGAGTAAGGGACGTAGGTCATAAACCGTTGCTGAAACAAAGAGTATCGTCCTTTCCTAGTTACAAGGCGCCTGGTATCCTCAGTGTCTTGCGAGATGTCCGAGGCAACGGTCACTTGCTTCAGAGTAAGAATCGAAATATTGTAACTGTTAATTCGTTTGCCAATTAAAACAAGGTAAAAAGGTAGATAGTTATCTATGACTCTTATCTTTACTCATCATTACTATCCCAGAATCGGCATAAATAGATATTTGAGCAGCGTGGAGCGAATTTATATCGAAGGCGCTCCAACACGTCGCTTGGCCATCGTTGATCCTCGTCCGATTGATTAAGACGGCGATAGGCGTACTCACTCGTCGTAATCTCGCGAGAGAGTCCTCCGTTTATGGATTACCGATTGAATTGACGCCGACTTCGCCGCCCCGCGATCTCCCGATCACGATATTTGCGTGGCCGATCAGATCGGAGAGAGACAGAGAGAGAGAGAGACGCAAAGTGCGCACGGCTCCCAAGGAGAGCGTGACGTATTCTTTCCATTTACAACCCTCGGAGCACTCCGCTTCCGTGCACTCGCCGGACTCAAAGGACGAAATACGTTATGTGTACGCGGGGGAAAAGGTAGGCGCGCCAGTATCGGGCTAATATAGGGTCGCAAAAGGCGAAAGGATCTTGACGTCTTGCGTCTACCTTCTGACTTACCCTCCCCGATGGGTCCTGTCTCCGCCGCCCTTATTGCCAGTCCTCGCTTCCTCCCCCGGGTACTCGCCCGCCTCCGCCCACCTTCCCGCCCGCAAAGAAGAGTGCTAGCCCAGCCAGCGAATATCGATTCCGGGGACGCGTGCATGTGTATTATGCGTGTACGCGGTATGCTCCGCGAGGGCAGCGGGTTATCTATACGAGCCATTTTAACGCGGTGCATTGTCTTCGGCGAATTGCATTCCGCAGATACTGGCCGCGTCGCCCTGCCGCCTGGCTGTCGCCGCCTGTGCCACGAGCTATCGTTCGTTGTATCGGCACCGTTATGCGATTCACGCACCGCCGCAATAGCGGCGGCGCGGACCGGGCTTGAAAAAAAATCCACGAAGAGGACGGACAAAGCGAGCGACCGAGCGCGCGCGCGCCGCTCGCCGGCCGGAGCGAATGAATCTCGCCCCGGTGGAAAAAGGAAAACAGCGAAAAAATAAATAAATAAAAGATTCGATCAAAATGGCGCCTACAGGCGTTGCGGCGACCCATCCCCGAGCGCCTTTCTTCGTCCTCTCTTTTGCTAGCACTAACGTAACCGGTCTCGTGAGGGCGATAGTCGGCCCATTATCGCCTAACGACGCGGGGATCGATGGCCCGTTTTGGAGGCGTGATGTTTAAGAATCGCAACGCTTCGCGTCGAACAATGACGCGAATGACGGCGATTAGTAATTGGCGAACGGGTGAGGGGGTGGCAGAGCGGGCGCGCTTCGAATCGCTTTCTGCAAACGCGTTTTGCGCATCACTGCAGCGTTTATACACGCTCGCTCGGGGATGCATGGAATTCCCCCACCCCCCTCCCCCCCCCGTGGGTGGGGGAAGCGATGTCGATGTGTCTGAGAGTCCATCCCGCTGCATATCCCTACCGCGCGGATTCGTAATAATTGATCGAGCCGGCAGGCTCGACGATTCTCCTTTATTGGTGTCCTACATGCGAGCTGTACGGCCGAGGATTCAATTCCCGTCTAGTTCCTAGTAAAAATGGATACCTTGCATTAACTTTTCTCGTCCTTTGTTCCTTCGGTTCTATGCTTCGCTACGCGCGCATACACGCGCGCACAGTGGCATTACTCACTCGCGCGCGTATTAAAAAAGAAAATTTACTCTCTAATCCGGATACGCTTTTAATTACCGCATTCGTAATTCGCGTTATTATTTATCCCATTTGCTTTCCTTGCCTCCGTGTCCTCTTCTTCTCCCTTCCTCCATCCCCCATCCCCCATCCACCATACCCCGCATTCCCCCATCCTCCCCCTCCTCCCTGCCGTATGTACGGCGCGGAATCTGGGTGTGCGCCGATGCGACCGCGTACGCGGCACGGTAAATCATAATTAGAAGTAATCTTTGTGTGCTTTTTCGCCCGTCCTTCGTTAGTGCTCCTTTTTGCTGCGCATGGCGCGTCGCGCCGTCGCGCGGATTAAAGGCGGACGCGAAGAGTTCGAGTCGGAGCGCGGGATTACTCGCGTAACTCGCGCACTTGACAATGCGGAAGGTGAAGGTTATTTATGTGGCAGTCCTTAATTAAGTTCGCCGTGTAATCGGCGTAATCCACTTTGCGACGAGAACGGTCCCGTATGCTCCCCCCTCCCCTCCCCCGCACACAGGGCGCGCCCACAGCGTGACCTGACCCAGCGTGCCCGCAAACGTGGCGGTATCGGTACACACGTACGCGAGGCTTACGCTTTCTATTCGTATCTCAACGGTCGGAACTTTCTAACGATATTACAAAGTGGGCTAATCCTTCGCCCCTTCGCCCCCGAGCTCTCGACCCTCGCGAATCCCGGCAATTTGCGCGGCCGACACGACGATTCGGCTTTTATCGTATCTTATCGGCCTACGAATTCCCCCGCGCTTCCCCTCCTCGTCGAGACACGTGCGGGGGCTCGGAATAGCAACGCGCGCGTTATCGATGGTCGACCGATCAACTTTGACCGCTTGCCTCATCGGTGGGACGAGAGCGCGCCAAGCCTGCGGCGAATCATCTCGCTCGGCGGCACGTTCCCTTAAGTGCCCGTCGAATGCGGCGCGGGATCCGGAGCGGACCTGAATCCGAATGTAAATCTCAGGCAGTGTTCTCGCGACATTAACAACGCTGAGAAATGTAGATTCGGGAAGTAGCCCGACAACGCCCGGCGTTGTCCGAGCTCCGAGCTCGGTGAAAAACCGCCAGGCACGAAGTGGGTTAAGCCCGCGGCGCTCCAGATTCCTAGTCATATTTTCAATCTTGCCGTGGCGCCGGCCGGTGGCAAGACCGTGCCATCAGGCAGCATAAAAGCGCAACCTCTGAAAAGGGCGCACGTGCGCCTTCATCCAGCTTTCGACAAGAGCGTGCTCGCGCGCCGAGGGGCACTTAGCCGGCGACATACGGCACACGGTGAAATACGGTTTTCCTCCCGCGTTACGCCAATTCGCCTATATATCCGCGCGGGACGCGCTCCGCTTTTAAACACTTCGGTATCTCCTGTTCCGAGGCGTTTCGCGAGTTATTAGGATCGTGCACAGATCATACTAGGCTCTATTCGCTAGAAAGATACCACCAGTGCCAGTAATTGCGCGGGTAATGTATGCAAAAAGGATGCAAATTTATCGCTTGTTGCGCGAGCCGATTTGCATATCTGATGACGGATGCTTGTTGTAAAACGTTGCTATGCATTATTTAAGTACGAGCGTTGCGTTTAACCCTCGCAGCAGCGTAATGCTCCGAACGTACCTCCTCTCTCTCTCTCTCTCTCTCTCTCTCTCTCTCCCGCCCCGCGATCCGTTATTGGATCGCGGGTATGTTGATCTAGGTTTATTTATAGCTCGCGCCGATTTAATTCTCGCCGCGCGAGATCGATGGGCGGCCGGTCAATCCGGCGATTTAGCGAAATATCGCCGCTCGCCGCTAATGCGCGCCCGATTATTCCATTCCGATTAATCAGATTAATCAGACCTCCTACTCGTTGTTCGCGCCGTTTTTAGCATTCGCCGGCTAATCGCGCGACCCGCGCGATTTTTGTCCGATCGTACGCGCGCGCGAATCCGGCCTGCGCCGAGCGTCGTCGTTGCGGCGAGGCCGATAATGAATGTCGGCCCATGTAAATTGGATTAATTGAAGTCCGATCCGTGGCGGCGCATCGGATTTTTTTTCAGAGTTTCACCCCGCGGTTTCTCGCGGCTGTTGACGAACCGCGCGATCCCTCGAATGCCAGTGATTAACAGAGGACACGCGTTTCTTCTCTCTTCTTTCCGAAGCTACCACCAGCGATTTACCCTAGACTGTCGCTCAATCGCCGCGTATCCCGGGGGTTAATCTGTGCTCGCGGGGTGCGGCCTCATTAGAGCCGATTAGTCTGCGAGCGGACACACTGCCTTGATGTTCTCCACGCACACGCGGGCGCGCGCGTCTACGTGCCGGCGTGCGGTCCGCTCGACTCGAACTCGATGTCACCATTAGAATTCAGGCAACACGTCGGTATGTATCTCGATGCATGTATTCAGATGCGTCAGCCAGCCAAGTATGCGCCGCCCAAGTGTGTGCGTGCACACGTGAATGCAGCGAATGGCTGCGTGCACGCGCGTGCATTCATGAGCCTCCTTGGAGCGCACGCAAGGGACGAATAATCGGAATTGGGCGATCCCTCGGCAATTAGGCGATGAATCGTTCTCGTCATTGATTCTGCGACGCTTCCTCGAGCTTTTCGAGCTTCAAGTCCAACGGCGAGTCACCGGAAGCTTAAGCTCCAGCGATAAGTTTCCCTGTTACCCTGACACGGCCGCTCGCTGCATTGTCGCGATGACCGCATTGTCGCCGCACGATGTCCGTCCAGCGAACATTCGGCATGCACGCATGAACAATGGGGATGCATTGTGCTGAAATCGCGCACTGCTGCACTGCAGGCTCGTTAAAATCGTCGCGAGGCTCGCGCGGCAACGGAAGAAATTCTTGGCTTTCCGGCTTCTAATGTCTGCAGGATAATATAAATGATCCCGAGTGATGTTGAATGTTAAATGAATGGGTTTTCGACGTCAGGTTGATGGAACAAGAAGCAACAAGATTCTTTATTCTATTTCACACCGATACAACTCTTATCGATAGGCCGATTGATTCTATAGCTTCTATTCGTCGGTCGAGACTCTTCTGCCGCTCGTTCGTAGTCAGTTCGTCTGTCTTTCGTTTGTCTCTCGTTTGTCTCTCGTTTGTCTCTCGTTTGTCCTTTGTTCTCATTAAGCACACGTGCGTGTCGGCTGCTCCGATTACAGAGGTTTTTGATACATGCCGCTATCGATGATCGGTTCTTTTCCGTTTATGCTACACGTCATACAGAAATAGCCTTTTAATCAGCTCGTGATTCGCTACGCGAACCTGTCGATCATCCGCGCGAAGCCCGAGCTAGCGCTAAGATCCGGATCAAAGCGCTTGAAAGGAAGAAACGGTGGAAACGCGGATATTTGCTCGACGTAACATTACAGACGGAATAGACGATGAATGTATCCAGCGGTATTCCGGATTCAGCGATTCAGCATATTAATATTATTGATTTAACGGTGATGTGCTTACATTTTACATTAGCGCATTTAATCCTGGCGAGATCGCCATAATATTTCAACAAATCGAGCTTCGTAGAGCAATCTTATGTATTAATTAACGCCTGTTGACAATGTACGCTCCGCGATGCCGATAAGAGCTGAAGCGTGAATTATCCGTTGAGTGATCCGTTGCTCCTGTGCCACGGTGATAAATTAAAGCCGTGGCGGTGAAATCCGCGACTGCAATCGAGCCGGACATAAATATTTGATAAAAAGAGAGTGCCGCCGCACGCTAATGCCGAAGTAACAAAGTCAAACGCCGGGACCGTAGCCGGAATAAACTTCGGCCGGGCTCATTTAACTAGCATTGCGTTCGTTTTGCCGCAAACTTGGCGACCCGGCGTGATTAATCTTGCCGATGCATTCCTAACGGTGTCGGTGAATCACCGAAGAGCGAGAAAACCGGTCAAATCTTTACAGAACGCTTGCGAAAGTGGAAACAGTCATTACCTTAAACATGTCGGAAATGTTTCGAATTAGCTCGCCTTCGTTCTTCCGGATGCGAAAAACCGGTGCGCAAGCGCCACGCGAGCTTCGATCGCAGCTAAACAGTCGGCGAACGCGCGAGACTGCTCGTGACAGTTAAGCACGGCGCGGAAATAATGCACGTTGGAATTGGCATTGTAAATATCTGAATATATCCGCGCTGTGTTAAGAAAACTGTAACAGACATGAATAATGGATCGCTGATTTGAGGCACATTATTGACAATGTTTGACAATATCGACAATATCGAATACGGCTTTATGTTACAGATAGAATACACATATATAGTATACACATGTATAGAAGCTATAAACAATCGTTTGTCAAAAACGTAATAAGCGGTTTTCTCTCGCGTAATGTTTCACGTCATTGTGTCAGGATTTTCAAATTTCAACGGACATCAGAAAATAATGCTGACCGCTTCGTTAAGCGGTTGAATTGACATCGCTTGATCCTTACGTGCTCGATAATGCTTTACCGTTTTCTGTGAAAGGATGGGAAGAGGGGAAGAGAGAGAGAGAGAGAGGGGGGGGATTGCCGGTGTCGATAGAATCTAGCGATTTTCCTTGTGGTCCCGTAATCTTTGTGATCTTTGTCGCCTAACGTTGAGATGAACTCATTGTGTCGACAGCTTTCCTGTTATCCTCTTTATGCACCTCTGTCCTTCCTAACGCGCTCGCCCTATTTCTGTAAAGTTCCCTCTATTCTACATCCCTTCCCTCCTCTTTTTCTCTCATCCGGACGCCAGGGAGGTCCATTATTCCGGAACAGATGACGAGTAAGCGTTCGCTTAATGAAATCTTGGTAGTGATTTTACGAGGAAAGTTTCGTGAACCGAGCGAAAGGGAAAGAGAATTCTGATAAGGTGACGAACGAATAGAGAGAGAGAGAGAGAGAGAGAGAGAGAGAGAGAGAGAGAGAGAGAGAGAGAGAGAGAGAGAGAGAGAGAGAGAAAGGACGTTTGTGATTCCTTCACGCTGTTTTCTCCATCTTGAGTTTTGTACGCATATAGTATACAGATATCTGTATCTGTCTGACCTTGATAATTATCAAGATGAACGTAACGACGACAGAGTCTGAATGTCAAACAAAAATATATCGAATATCTTAAAATTTGTACGATCCGTGTTCGCGACGTTCTGCGCGGCAGATCATTTATTCACAAGACCAAACGAAAATAAATCGATATCCGTGTAATCTACCAATGTATCTACTTTGCGGGACGGCTTCTCACAATATTCCTTGATCGAGCATTCATCGGCGCATTCATTAGATTCGCGGCAAATATAGCGCGATCTCTCGCGGCAATCAGACCGCTTTTATCCGACCACATTAAGCGGCTCCTTCGTTACGACGGATGATGCTCTTCACCGCAGGAATTACTTATATTATGCAGACACCGCGCGTGCTGCGCGTTTAAAATTGTAAGCATCATTCGACCGAGTTTCCGCGCTCGCCGTGCCAAGAGAATACTGAAATAATTTATGTCGGTCAATTTCTCTCGGCACGACCCCAGCCTGAATCTTTCATGCGGTCGTCCCGCGCGAGAATGCAATCGCTGCACCGGCTGAATTTTAAATAATGAAGTTCAGATTACATCCGCGGAGGGAGTCCGGCCCTTTAATAAACCGCTGGGAAGATTGTGGGATATAATTTACAACGTCGGGTGTGATGTGCGCATCAAATAGCACGAGCAATCCAAAATTTCACGTTGAGTCGTGGCGCGCTCTGTTCGAGACGTCTCTCTAATCAATCGAAATTGTCATCAAATATTACGATACATCTGGGACGAGATTTGAGCCGGTTGAGATGGATGATTCAAGAGTGGAACGCAGCAGACGGTATCGCTCGACCTGATTCTTGATGCGTTAATAAATTAATAAATCCTAAACGAACAGCGAGTACGTCGCGCTGATAGATAGTAAACTTTTATTAAATCTCCCTTCTCTCGCGCGCATTACCCTTTGGCGGAAACTTGCTTGCTCCCAATCCTCTTTGTGACCTCTGCCGTTTTCTCTCTTCTCTCTCCCTCTCTTCCTCTGGCGGCTCGCTGGCCTCTTTTAAGCCATCGAGCCAAGTTCCGACTACTTTAAACCCGGTTTCCGCACTCGCTAATGACAAACGTCTGCCCGATTTCCGTACGTTTGCGTTCCGTACGTCTGCCGAGACATCGGCAAGACTTCGCGGGACGGCGAATTCCGATAATGATGACATTTACGCGATGCAGTTTCGATAGTATCCAATTTCAGAGTATGTGCTTAATCGTTATATGGCTAATTAAACTCAACATCGCGCTAGGGTTATCATTTACGACCGCAAGATAGTGCTACCCCAAACGACAACAAGGAGAGAGCTAATTATTTCCGTTTAACGTTCAACCATGCTATCGATATGCTGAATCGATAGCGGGTCGCGTGACATCGGCGTCGCACCGGCACATCGGATTTAATTGGATTTTAAGCTACGGGCCCGTTCAGTTACATTGTTATTTGAACCAAATTACGATACGTTATCAGAATATCATGAATTATCGGATAAAGTTATGATTAATTGGTGCGAGTTATTAGGGCGCGAACAATTAATCGTCGCCACTATTTCTAATTAGTGGCAAACAGCGCGCAAACCGTCGTCCCGCGTATGCACGCGGGGAATGACGATTGTTTGCCGCGACTGATCGGAAGTATGATTCCGCCGATAGACATCGAAGAAGCGACAGCTCGGCCAATGTTAATGGAACTCCGACGGAGTGATACCTCGAGGCCAAACGAACCGAGTTGCTGTCGGGACGTTGTTGTTAAGCCCTTGGTTCCGGTATCCAGCGTGTTCAGTTTCGACGTCCTCAAAAGGAAATCCGAACTCTCTCGGGGACTGCGAAGGGATGAGATTTAGATTGTTGTGGAAGTCCAATCCGGCGTACACGCGAGAAGAGATTCTCTTTTGTGCACGCGCCGGCACCGGCCGGTAAGGAGGGGCGGGGGAGGGGAGGGCGGGCGGGCGAGGAAGACGGGGAAGTATTGGACAAGTTGTTTGATGATCCGGCAAATTTCAGGAGCGATACGTGTCGTAATTTGAGCCACGGTCTGCTTGTAAACGATCTCCTGAGAAATCATCTTCCGCATTCTTCGCCCGCTCTCCTCGCTCGCGCGGCGAGCTCGTATTTAATGTTAACTTACGCGACGTTGGATTCGTCCGGACAGGGCGCGGATAGGGAATTAAACTTCCATATCGCTCCGCGGAGAGAATAATGAAGCTCGGTTCTCATCGAAGAGACGACGCGTGCAGCGCAGCGTACGAACGATCCGCAGATCGGAGCGCGTTTCCTCGCGCCATATGGAATCTCATCTTCCGACTCTTCCGCTGCAAGATATGCGCATCCCAGATGAATCGAAAGGAGGGCGCCTTCAGGTTTAGCCATAAATCGCCGTGCTGTCCCTCTCGAAGGATATTTAGAGGGAGAAGAAGGTGCAGTGCAAGGACAACGAAGGAAACAGGTGCGCCGAATAATCCGAGGCAGATCTGAAGAAAAATCTTGGCCAGTGCTGCTGGTCCGGTGCGGGGTGGTTTAACTCGTTTCAGGCGATACTGCCGGCTCGCGAAGACGAAGTGGATAATTTTCTAGCGCGTCGCATCGAAACGTCGGATCTTTTCAATCTGTATCCGCCCCAATAAACTTACTGTCACGTCCGACAGATCCTCAAGGCAGCCTCTTCACCACACTGGAAAATCTCCTTTATCTCCACTCTCCCTGACTTCCTGCCGCAACGAGCTACTTCCGGCCACGGCCTACGCCTCGATTGGAGTGCGCGCGGACGCGCGCGCACACACATACAATGGTATCTTCTGTCGACCGAGTCGACCGATAATGGCCGCATTTCGAGTGCACGCGGGCGGTAAAAGCGATGGGATTTCAAGGGAAGCGCAGGGATTATATTTCGCATGCGACTTTACTTTATGTAATGTCGTAATCGCACAGCGAGAAGTAAACGCATGCACGTAAGACGCCTTGAGATAGCCCCAGAAAGAAGAAAATACAGTCGACCGTTGATGAAGCGATGAAAATCGCTTTGATGAAAATCGATTTTATTCTTCGACCGATGCGCACTCGACTGGTTTCGCCTGGGCGAATATTTTAATTCGGGCTCACTCGTCTCGCAACTCCTGAAAGTTCGAAATGAAGCCTCTCGGTGAGCCACACATCAAAAATTCCATCAGCAAACTTTCCGCCAACGATTGACAAATGAAGATTCACTACGGTATTCAATTTAAAATTAAATCGCCGTATTAATTATCGCGATATCAGTATTTCTATATTCAGCTGTTTAATTCCGATTTCAGCGTCAGCTGTCGTTCTCAAATATGCGCGAGATTATACGCGCTTCAAGTCGCGCTTACAAAAAAGCAAACGCGCTTATCGCATTGCTCGCAGGAGTAGCGGCGTTTGTCCGACTCATTTGTTTTCCTGTTTCGTTTGACTTTGAACGAATTCCTTCAATATCAGGGAGAAAGAGTTCCGTGCGAGGACTTTGTCTCTGCTAGGCTCGCATATAATATTCACTAGGAGCTGCGTTACTTTATATTCGCGGCGGCGCCTCTCTCTCTCTCTCTCTCTCTCTCTCTCTCTCTCTCTCTCTCTCTCTCACTCTCTCTCTCCTCCTCGCTCCCTCTCTCTCGTTCTCTCCCGGAAGAACGAAGTTCCCGAGGGTTCGAGTACGTGGTGTAAAGGGTGCCCGAGTCGTCTGCCCGGGGAGGATGGAGGGTTGGGCAAGGGTTTGTTGGTGACGCGCGGGGGAGCGCCAGGTATATTAGATAAGTTCGTGTCGCGCGAAGTAGTGCGGTGGAAACTGCGTTCTCTCTCGTTGGGGGACGACGACAGTCTTAGGACAAGGGGTAGAGAAACTGGTTACCCGTGTCAAGGGTTTTCTCCGTGTCACCCTTACCCTTGGTAGTTCGCGGGGTGGTTCTTCATTACGAGCCAAATGGAGAAAATTGAAAGAGCCGTATCAGGCGCTCGGTATAGCGCTCTCAATGATCTCCGTTATTGGATACGTCCTTAAAATCATTTCTAATTACTTATTGCCGCAGCCACCGCCCCCCTCTCTCCCCCTGGACTCTATGTCGCGACTCTGTCTTGCTCGTTTCGACGAAAGAATTAGCTCCCTTTGTCTATGTTGCGCGTTCGTACGCGAGATTTTCGTTATTTCGAATTCCTTTCTCTTTCCTTCGTACTTGTAATTCTTGTTCCTTTTTTCCTTTAGCAAGAAGTCTCGTTAGATGTTCTCGGAATTTCGGAAGAGAGGCGGCGTATTATTTATGGATAGCCTATCGTTTCGCTCACTGCTCGGCTGTGAGCTACTGGGCTAATCGAGGGCCCGCTTAATGATTCGTTAAGCAAGCCGATAAATCCATATATCTATGCATCGCAGTGAGGAAACTGTTGAAAATTGCCTTTTCTACTGAAATGTTAGCGAAAGAGCGGGAAACCGCGCGGGGAAGCCGTTTGCCCGTACCGAGGATTTCCTCCACGCCACGCTTTTGTTATGGTCAGTAGGGCTGTGCACTTCATTAGTACCTAAATGAAGAAAATTGAAAGCATCATATTAGCGTTGCTCGGCATCGTCGCCGGAAGCTCGTACAGGTCAACTGCTCTCAGCGGGAATTCACGCATGCCGACAACGTAGAGATGGCAAAGTATGATAAAGTCCAAGTTGCAGCGCCGACGAAAGTATTTCTCTCGTGAAGACCGAGAAGACCTCAGAGAATCATCCGAGAGCGTAATTCTCGCGTACTTTTGACGCGAAAATAGACACTGCTGCCGGGGCAGCAGCACGGGAATATTTCGACAATGATGAAAGAAACAGAATGATCCTCTCATTATCGCTTCGAAAGAAACGCCATCGAAAGAAACGCCAGGAAGAAGCGATGAAAATCGAAAACGGGGGTAAACGTTCGGCGATTAACGTCGCATTATCCGCTTCCTTCCTCCTTTTCTCCGTATCATTTCTCACTCTCGCTCCGTGCCGTTTGCTGCTTCGCATTTAGAGGACTGTCGGCTAATCGGGCGTTATTTTAGGAGCGACAGCAATTAACGCTCTCGCCAGTTAGCGTGCGCCTCTCGGTATATTCTTAGCGGCGTCGTCCGAGAACGAAACGCGAGAATCTCTCGAGTGATCTCCGATCCGCGTCGGTCCGCCCGCTAAATCCGGCAAAGAAATTCTTCCTCCCTTCCCCCGCCATTTTGGCCGCACGCCACATGCCGCCCTGCCTCGGCTGTCGGAAGCGGCGATCTCGGAATCGTGCGTTTGCGGCAAACGAAACCGAAATTGTGATTTCTTAGCCATCGAATCCAGGTTACGGAGCATCCTGGATCACTCACGACGGATGCGGATGAGATATCAAGGCTCCAAGATGTTACACGGGGTTTAGGCATGAATATTAAAAGCTTACGGTGGGGTGGGGGGTGGGGGGGGGGAGAGGAGGAGGAAGATGAACGATCCGCTCGAATCTCTCGTTGAAACGGGATCGATCGTGCCGATGCCGATGCTTCATCATATCGAGTTGGATTAATAAAAGCACTGACGCTCCATTAAATCGGCCAGCTCGCCGCGAGCTCGAGTTCTGTACACATATGCCGCGCGCACGCGCGCGCGGAATCAACGAGGATGGTTAATTCGTTGGTTTCGGGCGCGTTTCGGGCGCGCTTGATAAATCCGCTTCTTGCCCGCGCCTAAAACTCCACGGAATTTCCGGCGCTATCGCGAGTATCGGGCAAAACGAGGGGGACGGCGGCCCCCTTTCGTTTAAGCCGACTTCGCGTGGAAGTCGCGCCGGGGAACAAATCGCGTCTGTAAACGACGCCGCGACGGATCCGTCGTTTGAATAATGCATCGTGCTGGGATCGCTCGCCGATACTGTGCGTGCATCGGCAACGCGCGCGCGCGATTTGCAAGCAATCGAAATAATGAAGCACAACGGGAGCGAACGGGAACGGAGCGTTCTCCGATGTTGATCAGCGGAGCCGCACGAGACGCATATCGAATAATCGCCGGTTATTATCGCGCGATCGATGGCGCCCTTCAAGGGCCAGGTGCGCGGCACGATTCTGCCCGCGATTCTGGGCCGGCCTAGATTTCAAACGGCGTTTTTGTATCTCGTTATGAGATGCATACGCGATGCGCAACATGCACGTGATGCAACGTAAGCAATTTAGGAGCGTTGCGGATAATTACGTAAGTACGTAGCGTATAGACAGTTGCGAGAGATATGGACGGTTTATACATTATGCAGGAAGATTTAGCAATTTCCATAATGCAAAGAGATTCGCCGGGCTTAAAGCCGCTGGATTACGCGCGAGCGACGTAAACTCGGAGCTCGGGGTCACCGGGAGCTGCACAGCGAGGGCACGGCGATTGTGCACGCGACATTAGACAGGAATGCGCGCATTTGCCATTCCCGGCAAACAGTTTGCTTAATTAAAGCGGGCAAAGATTCGTTCCGGCAAGTGGAAATCGGTTGATAGATATCGTCGCAGAATGTATCATTGCGGCGGCCGCGACAAAGGGCCCGTCGTTCCGCTTTGTGGCGCGCAATTATGCTGAAACGCGTCACGGACTTTAATGAAACCGCCCCTGTCAGCGACAAGTATTCGACTATTTCCGTACTTTGCGCGACGCGGCGCGCGAACTATTGATCGTTATTTATTGTTGACGGACAGCATTGTCGCCGCGGCGCTTGCAAAGCCACCCCATAACGCCGCCGAACGCACACTCGCACGGAGGAAGAGCGCGCGCGAACAAGCGCTTTTACGACCTGTGAAAAACTTGATTGAAATTCTGCCAAGTGTTCTAATTATGCGCGCGTTCCGCCACGCGGGTCGCGAGGCTATCCGATTTCGCTTTTCGCGATTCGCGCGCTCTTCAGGTCGCGTGCTAGATTGGAAGCGAGATTGCGGCGCGCATCCCACGGAGCTGCGCGCAAAGTTACTTCGAGCTCGCTCCATTCGGGGGTTAAGGGGATATTTTTCCCCGCAAGCGGCTGACCGCCTCGGCCTCCTTATATCTCGTTTGCTCCTGATCGATACGCGGAAAATACGCTTTCGGTTTCGAGCCGCCGAGCCTCGCGTGCGGCTCGCCGGCGAATAAAACGGATAGACGCGGTCATAGGACGGTAAATTTTAATTGTGGCCGTCCATCCACCATGCTGGCCGGCTCGCTGCTGCCGCGGCGCGCCGACTATGATCTCGGTATCCTGATTCTGCCGTTGGCAGAATCCCACCAGGCCGCATATTGCTGCCACGGCCCGTGCACATACGCGAGCAAGCACCGACTTTCCACCGACGCGCAACACACGCGCGCATATACGCGGTTACGCGCGCACACTTCGTTCTCAGCTGGCACGAGGACAGATTAGTTTGCAAACAATTTCATTTCTGTTGCTGTCGGCCATTCAGCGAGGTCGGGTGGAAGGAAGAGGGAAACCGACGAAACACAAGGGCGGCGAGGGAGAATTCGTGCACACGGCCGGGTACACGCTGCACGCATAAAAACCAGGGAAAGTGGAGGCGGGRACGCATACAGAGAGAAAGAGAGAGAGAGAGAGAGAGAGAGAGAGGGAAGTCCGTGGAAATCGGCAGATGGAATTTACATACGTCATGCGATTTGCGCGGGGACGTAAAGCGTTTGCGGCAGAAGCGGAGCGGACGGCCAAGCCGTCTCGCCGCGGGGCAGGGAGCGAAAAAAAGGTTGAATAACGTCGCTACAAAGTGCCCTCTGTCCCCACCCCGCGGCAAGATTCCGGGCGATAGTAACGGGCGAGTTGTTGCGCTTTATTAAGAACCGGGGGGGTTGATGCAAAGCGATTTGCACGCGAGAGGCTTCATTAAGTTTGTTGTAATACCACGGGCATGCAACGCCGCTGCAAATTCAGCTGGTAATTAATCCTTTCAACCGCGGGGGCATTTTATACGCGTGCGATCTTTGTTCGTACGTAAAAGCGCGTTTAATCTCCGTTGGAGATTTTGCTGAACAACGCCGCTGCCGGTCGGTTTTAGTTGTCCGCGCTTCGCGCGGCGTCCGAAGATTCGTTACTGATATTTATTTCAAATGTTGATGTTAATATTAATATTTCCGTAAGGTCCGTGTACTATGATTTCGGAAATTATTCGGGATTACGTAAACGTGTCGCGCGTTAGCCTCCAACAGCGCGTTTCCGCGACGGACGATCCGATCCGTGAAATGTTTCGCTAAATTAATAAGCTGCTTTCCGCGCAGCGATATTGCCGCGCTTGTTTATCGGATATCTCGAAACGGAATTATTTTGCCGGTTACAATAATACCGTCGCTCCCGTCGGTCCGTATCGAAAGTTGCGGAATATCGCGCGCGCGCGCGCGCGCACGAGCGCAGAGCGCGCCGATATTCGCGTACACGCACGAGCGAGCTGAAGGGATCTCGGATCGGGGGCGCGGGAGGCGGCCTGCTGCGAGGAACGATTTCCCTGGGAAATTGAGTCGACGACGCGGCGCGCGTTTGCGGATGAAAAAGTTGTTCGGGGTAGGTTACATAACCGACACGCGTCGGCCACTTTCGCCGCGCGGCGCGCGGTGGAGGAGGCGCAAAAATCCGCGTAACTCCGCTCCGCTTCGTAGTGGTGAGCTTGATTTATGATGATGGCGCGTGTTGCGCCGGACAATTGTCCGACCCCCCCTCCCCCCACCCCCTCCCCGTCTGCCCCGTAAGACGAGAAGTGTAATTTATCGCGGGGACAAAGGGATCGGGGAAGTGGACCGTTTGCCGATCGAAGAACCGGCGATTCGAGGGTGATTTACTACCGTAATATGTTTGTTTAAATTCTCGGGGCGACTTCCCCCGACCTCCCGTCGCGTCGTGTTCGTTTCCTATCCGCGGAAAATCCGCGCCTGTCTGACCCCGTCGGATGTTATTACTAGCCTGCTACTACCACCCTTAATATATCATATCTATGTTCGCGGGATGTACGTGGAGATACACGAAGGCGCACGAAGATGCACGAAGATGATGCACGGAGCACGGGATCTGGCAATGGGGAGGATTATGAGGGAGGGGAAATTACGAATTGCGAGACGAGAGGGTCGAATACAGATAAGATCGAATCTGTTTACGCGCTGTCCGCGATAAGCGCCGTAATTAAACATTGCGCTCGCGGCGCGAAAGTTGGTCCGATTTGCCTTCGATCATGTCGGATTTCTGTCGGATCGCGTCGGTGTAACGGACGTGTCGATAAGCGCCCCATGCAGTATGTATATGGGTTTTATTTGATGTCGGGTCGACGTCAAAGTTCCATGGAAGTTTCACACTTTCGGTGCTTCGCGTCCGTCCAACTTCGCTTCGACGGCTACGCTGAAACGCTCCCATCATTGTGAAACGTTGCCAAGGGTTGACGGCGAGGCTCCTCAGGTGTGACCAGGTAACTCTCCGAGGACTGACTTGGCTCAACTGTCGCGACCAGCATCGTCGGCGAGATCAATGTTTTATTTGATAAACGTCAGCGCGGCCTGGACCATGCTCGGGGTGGAAAAATCGAACTTTGTGGATTTCCTCGTTATTTATTCCCGCCTCAACTTTCGTGTCCATTCGAGAATAATTTTCGGAAGTGAGGGAAGTAAGTAAGAGCATGAAAGGTAGCAGTGGGAAGTTGCAATTCTCTCTTTATTGAGAAAATTGCGTCTCTTGGCAGATGAACGAGTATCGATCTCCTTAACGTGCGAATACGTTTCCGGTCTCTAAATGAGACTAAATTGCGATCATAAATATGATGTGAAATACACACGAATGACGGCGCCAGATTTTATTATCACTTGTCGCGCATTGTAAATGCGCGAATATAAAATCATCATGATTTCGATACTGGTGTATATATAAATATATAAAAAAAAAGTATTATATATATATATATATATATATATATATATATAAAAGAAAAATAATTCTGTAACGCGGCGAATCGAACAGAGAGATAGGCCGCCAAGAGTACACAATGCTTACGTCGCCGCCAGCGGGTTGTCGCGCGAGCGTCGCGAGATACGGAGCTCTCAGCAAGGGAGGAAAATATTTCTTCCAGGCTCACGTAGCGGGACTGTTATCTCGTCCCTCCGCAGAATATTACGGGTATCACTCCGCGGGTAGCGGACTCGACTTTCTCCTCCTCCGGCGTGCTCCAATTACCCAGCTACCTTCTCGCTTTCGCCTCTTTTTCCTCCGGCCGCGCAAATCCGACGCTGTCCGGACGAAATTCATCAACCCTCCGCGCCGGGCGGTAGCACCGGGGACCGCGTTCACCCCTCATTGCGCGGGCGCGCGGGCGTCCGCGCACACAAAGCGGGGGAGGTTTGCATTCCTTGTACCGGAAGCACGCACACGTCCCGTGCATAAAACCGAGCGGTCGAGCGGCGCGGCGGGTCCGAGCCAGCGAGGGTCGAAAGTGGTGTGTGGTTTCATGTCCGCGCGCTCAACGGCTTCCGTCGTCGCATGCCACGCACGAGATTCCGAAAGTACGGGTCAGCCGTGTTTCACGTGGCGGCGCTTTACTGACAGCGCGCCGCGGCAATGCCAGTTATTTCTCGTCTCTTTTTTTTTACCTCCGTCGCTGTTCCGTCGCGAATTACAACCGGGTATGCGGAATGTTTGTCGAATGCGCGGGAGGCGACCAAGCAGAATTTCGTCGCGTTTTTCACCGAAAGACGGAGCAAAACTGGACGTTAAAAAGTGGCTCCTCTCCTGCGCGACGTATGCACATGTGTATACATATATATATATATATATATATATATATATATATTTTCCTCGCGCAATGGGAGTTTCTCGAGTAACCGCAAATGGAAACTTTTCGCACGCGCGGGAGGAAAGTTCCGGGGCACCGTTATAACGTACCGCCGCGACGGGGTTGTTATCGCGATACATATACCGTGCTTTTTATCGGTAATAGAGGATCTACATCCCCCGCGCACGCACGCAGGGACGCGTCACGCGTACGCACGCCGGGAGAAAAGCTCGCGGTGTCGTCGCGCTTTCTTCGGCCGTCCCGTGGCTTTTAAAAGGCCGCCGGCCGCGGGGGAGGAATGGGGAAAAAAGGGCGGAAGAGAGCATTTAAGAACGAACGTGGGTCTATACCCTGAATAACACAAAGAGACCCCGATGGCAGCGGAGTTGCCGTTCTCCGGCGCTGCCGGGAGTTTCGCGGTGCCGACTTAATGGCCACTCTCTCACCCGTGCGACCCACCTTCCACTTCCCGTCTCCCCTTCCCATCCCTGAGAATCGTGCTCTTTTTTCGCGATTGGATTCGGGAGTGCCGTTCTCGAAATGTCCGCAGCTTCCGGAGCAGCCGTTACCGCCCTGCTCGGCCACCTCTTCGGGACGTCTTAAAACAATTTCGCCGGAAGCACTCGGCCCTCTTTGTCCGCGCTAGATTAGATATCCTGCCGAGCGGATGATAAGTATAATTGATTAATTCGAATTGCGCGGCGGGAACTACAATCGCGGGATAATCCGGTAATCCCGACGAGCGACGACGATCACGCTGAGTGGTCACAAATGAGTTTGGAGTTCAGTGCGTTACCGCACGGGCCAACAGTCCTCGATGCGAAGCCGTGTGACGCGCGCCCGATAATCGTGTCCCCATAAAACATTCCTCCGTGCGGAAGAATCGCAGTGTCATTTCGTCTTTAAAAAAAAAGAGAGAGCGAGAGAGAGAGAGAGAGAAAGAGAGAGAGAGAGAGAGAGTGTGAAGAAAAAAAGGAGAGGGAAAAAAGAAGAGAGAGGGGAGACGTCGCAACTTCAGTGCGAGCGCCGTAAATTTTCCTTCGCTTAAAAACGGCAGCGCAGTAATCTATCAGGAACTTTTTAGACGAGCACGAAATTTCATTAAAATTAAGAAAGTTAGATTGATCGTTATATATGGGTGGTCTCTATTGCTCGCTATCCTTGTTCGAATGGAAGCTGAATGATCAGCCGGCGACACGTGTATCAGATCGATTTCGGGCGTCGAGATCTTTTTAATCGGCACAAATCGAAAATGACGTAGCCGCGCAGTCAGAATCGCTCAATGGCGGATTCGAGGCAGGGCTTGCAGATTCGATCGTAATGTATCGATTTACCGCTCGGTAGATCTCGGCCTCGCTAATGGGAAAGGTCGCTAATCGGCTCATTACGCGTTGGTTTCTCATGGTAATGTATGGACAAAATGCCGTCCGGCCTGTCCGTCAGCATAACGGCATACATATACACGTATGTGTTTGTATCGAAATCAATGCGATGCCACGCAACGGCGATGGCAACGCAAATCAGCCGATTGAAAGCTGCTGCTGCTGCTACTGCTGCTGCTGCTGACGCAAGGATTATTCTCAATAGCGGCCTGCATAATTCGCGCTCCGTGATTGTTGATCCGTGACGACTTTCTTTGAGATTCGGGGAAAGAAGCCGCTCATAGAAAGTACAGTCGTACGGATCGCGCTGAATCTGTCGTTTCCCTCGAAGCATCGAAAAGCACGTGCTTGTATTCGCGACTTCGTTCCTTCGCATGAACGACCTCGACAATCAGTCGCGGATTAATCGCTTCTCAAGATCGCATCCGCCCTTCACTCCCTCTTCGCCGTTCATCCCTCAACGGTGATCGTCTGCGAGTCGCGTACGTCGCTTCCCTCGCAGTTTTCTCGGTAACTCTTAATACGCGCGCGCGCGCGCGCGCGCGAAATCTTACTTCATTAGGCGAGTCGTATCAAACGCCCGCTCGATCGTGCCGCTCATTATGAGAGCGCCGCGCTCGTTACCGTATACAACGCCGGCGTGCAGCCGGAATCGATGCACGCGACGACGGAACCGGGCGCCCCGGCAACACAGTGGCGCAAATCAGCCGGTCCAACCCCGACGGCGTCGCCGTCAGCGCTCGGCTGCACGGAGTGCATTATTATCAGCGCCGTGAGGGGCGGGGGGGGGGGGGCGGAGGGGAGGGGGAGAGCGATGCGCTGTAATGGGTGTACTCGGTGCGTCTTTGTCAGACGCACGCATGCCTCGCGCGACGCCCAGGATCGCAGCCTCGCGTTGTCGTCTCCTCTTGCCTTTCCGGTCCTCTCCTCTTTCAGCTCACCACCCTCTCTGCTCTTCCCCYCCCCCCCCCCAMCCCCSCCAACCTTCCTCCCTGCCGCTTTGTACGTGAACGCCTGAGCGTGTTCTTTCTTCCACCTCTTCGTCGCGGTCCCTCCTGCCCGCGCTCTCTTTTATAACTTTTATATCCGTTTCCCTCTCCTCCCCTCCTTTCTCTCTCTCTCTCTCTCTCTCTCTCTCTCTCTCTCTCTCTCTCTTTCTTCGTTCACGGGATCACAGAGAGATTTTATAGAGAGACTGACCCCGTTACTCATTAAAGCATTTAGTGTCCGCGCCCGTGACGTCGTAGTCCGGCTCATACCGCTCTCCTAGCTGCTTCCGCTTCCCTTCCTTTCGTTTTTGCCGCCGCGCTTCCGCATCCTTCCGGGCTTGCGGATGTGCGTCTCGCCGATCGTAAACTGCGACTACTCGCGATTACAGCCGAGTGCTGTACAGCGAGTGCAATCGGTACAGTTTTAAGGGGTAAACTCTGTGCTCGATGTGCGCGTAATCGACAAAGAACAAGCGCGGATTATAATCGTGGATTGTAATTCGTGATATTTCTTCAGCATCTCTGGAGTCTCTTATTAAAGCTGTGCCAGCGTCCGTGATGACTTACTTTCGTAATATCCTCGCTCATAAGTTATCGTCGGTGTTCCGGCGCGAATTACTCTCGTTTCCGCGCTTTGAGATAATGCATATTTCGTGCGAGTTAGCGCGCCAGCAATATTCGCCCAAACGCTTTTTGTTAGTGACCCAATTAATTAAAATATCCAGCCACGCCGGCGCGGTAATTGCCGACACAATTTTGCAAGCTTTTAACAACATGTAGCGCGACAGTAATGACGCAATAAAGACATAATGCGCAGTGGAAACGATCATTTTGTTTAATTATTACGCTGCGCATTTATCTCCGGCATATTATTAATATATTATCAATAAGCCCGCGTATGGTGTACGTATTATTTCGCCGCAAACGTGCGGCGTGTCGGGGCGAATTTAAATTTATGTGACGTGTACGTGTCGAGATGCGAGCTATGCGGAATGTAATTATGCAGGATTATATTACGAGCCGGGTAACACCCAGTTAACAACCGAGGGACTGCGACATCTTGGCGTATCTGGGCTACCTGCTGAATGGATTTTATCGTGCCGATGTTTCCGAATGACAAAACGACAGTTTGGCGACGGAATGTTACGACCGAGGAGGTCGTAAAACGCCATAAAACGGATCATCGGTGCTCCGCTGCTGGGCAGCGAACGTATCTATACGTGTTTATCCGACCAGCTCTCCCAACGACAAGCGGGACTCGGGTCAATCAAGTCAATCAATTTTTCATCAGTAATTTTCGTCATTTTTCATAAGCCTTATGCCAACTGCTGAGTGAAGATACGGGCTCTGCCTCGATCGTGCTTGAAGAGATTCGCTGGAAGCTGTCAGAAGCTCACGACGATGACGTGTCCGCGTCCATTCATCATGCCTGATACGAGATTCGATGTGGCATCTGATGATTTCACCTTACTCTCCGTGCATACCGCCGTGTGATTCAATATCCCGCGGCTCGAACGGTGACGTTTATTGTTTTGTTAATAAAACGTCAGTCGGAGAGCTGGCGTCTGTTGCGCGCGCGATTCAGGCGTATCAATGGGGGTAAATTGAGTGTAAGGAGAAAAAAGAGGAGCAGTGAAATTCGAGAGTTAAGTCACGCCGACTACGGTCGCATTGTGGCTCGTTTAACCCCCTTTCGAGGAGGGACGCGCTTTGCATTGTCTGTCTCCCCTCGCTGGGGACAACCTCGCTCCGACAACCCTCCGTGTCGCGTGTTACACATAAAAGGTTTCTCGGTTTTTTTTCCCTTCCTTTCTCTGGCCTCGTCGCGGTCATCTCTTCGAGCTGACAGCTCGGCCGCCATCCGGACGCGGCGATCGACGTGTCACGGTGATCGACGTTCGATAACAGCAAATACCTTGACAAAATTCTCAACGAGCTATTTTGTCGAATTGGATGTCTACACCCGCGCGTTTCCCAAGAGCCTTCGGTCGATCTTAGACGCGCTGAGGGGGATACCAGTCGCTAAGTCGACGCGATACATCGACTGCTTCTCCTGGATGCATCATCAACGTCGTGACGCGACGTTATCAGGAAAGCGATAACATCATCAGCCTGACGCAGTAACGAGATCGGTCGCGCATAATCCGCACGCAGATGTCACGCGAAATTGATCTCGGAGAAATTAAGTTCCCCGGGCATCCCGAGGGATGGAACGCTTCCTCGTCGATGCGTTCCTCCGGCTTCGTTTCCGGCTCTCGGTAAGCTAGGCACGGGATTGGAAAAGTGAAGCAAGATATCCAACGATATCCGATAATAGAGACGCGGCTATATCCAGCGAGCCACTAACCCCTGTTCTAATTAAGCCCGGCTAACCTGCAAGTTAAGATTATTACTCGCCCCCGGTGGAAGTGCTCCTGGAGGGCGGGAAAAGCACAGATACACGTATACGGGGTGGGTGCGCCCGCGTGTCGGTGTGCGCTCGTAAGTTAGCGAGAAAGAACACGGGGTGTCGTCTGGCGTGGCGCCAACCATCCGCTTCCGTTATCGTTCCTGCGGGAGCCGCCGATAGGAATTCAACACATTCGGCCGTTGCGGCGAGCGGCTCTCGGAGAATTCCTGTAGACACCGATGATAAGTCTGTTGTCCGAGCGATTTAATACAAGGTGCGCGCGCGCGCGCGCGCGCCTGATCGATACCTGATACGTGCGCGCGATGGTAAACAGACGATGCTGGACTCTCTCGATTTTGCGAATGACGGATCGGCCAACGAGAGACCGCAGAAAACAAATCCCGATACGAACAAACAGGCAAGAGCAGTTTCCGCGGCGCTCGCGTCTGTTCACTTTCTATTCAATTTTATGTGTATCGCGCAGAGTTAGCTATGCTCGATCGTTATCGTTGCGGAGACTTGGAGGGCATTATGCTCCCGTAAGAAGGAAGAGAGGTCTCTCGCATGCATCGCTCTATGTACCGCGCTATTGGGCGCTGTAATATCTCACGATGGAGTGCCGCCATTATTCTTTCAGGATAATTTTTAAGAAGGTTAATGATATACTTTGAATTCACGATTTCTGAATAAAATTTGCATCCGGCATTCCGAAATGTCACACGTCGTGAATAATTCTGCGCTTTACTTGCGGCGGTTGATTCGATCAATGTCGCATAATGAGGGAGGTCGCAAGCCATCAGTCGGCGCTATGAAATGAATGACGTTAATCATTATCAGAATAAATTCTGCTTTAAACTCGCGCAGCGGGAGAGCCTTTTGCTCTCGCGGAATTCGCGATTGTTATCGCCGACTAGATCACAATTTTACGTGATGTATTCTTCGAGACGGGGCTCTGCAGTTCCTAAAAAAGGAAAGATGAGAGATGAATCATCTTCGCGTCAGATCGCACGAAAGGGTCAAATGCATCGTGCCGCTTTAGATCTGGCAACTGAGAATCCCTCTGCGAGTGTCTTATAATCTTCTCGCACACGATCGATCTATATTACTTTGAAAATAACACGAAATACAATCTCGTGTGTATATAAAATACTTTTGCCATTGCACAATGGGAGCCAGATGTTTCCTCTTCCTTCCAAAACAGAAACGGTTACGTGGCTTTAATGTTATCATTATTTTATTAGCACGGAACGCACGGAACAGACTTCGTAACATCGATTCGCAATCCACTCTCTCGTCGCGCGTCTCGTCCATTAAAGCTATACGGTTTCGTTATTTTTCCTGCCGAGCTAACGTCAACGTCAGTTAGCGTCGCGGCGGTCCGCTCGCGATTGGATGGAAAGCGAGTTAGACGCAGATACGCGTCCCAGATACGATATCACACAGCAGATTCGCGAATAGCCGTGCGACGATACCGTGGAAGCAATCCGAAAGCAGGAGATTTATGGCTAAGGAAAGGCCACCGTAAGAGAGCGAATCTCGAACAAGGGAGGATCGAGAGATCTATGACCCCGCGCCGGTCCTCGCACTTTGTCCCGCAGCGTACGGTGCAACGGATATAAACGCCACACTATGCTCCCATGGACGCGGACAATGGGACACCCGCCGGTTCCCCGTGGGATCAGCTACTCGCGCGAGGAGAAATCCGTGGAGATCGGCCGGGGTGTTTGTACGTACGTACGTACAAACACCGCGGACGATTTTTCTACGATCACACCAGCCCCGACAACTCGGCACGTTCGTGTGCCGCGCGGAAATATGACATCGCGGAGTCGTGAACATTGATTGCCGTTATCAACGTTACGGTGCGCAGGGAAGAGGAGAGAGATACGCCCCAGAGAATTCCCCCCGCGTGTTCCTTCTCCGCGGATGATCGCGTGAGTGATGCATGTGTGCGAAAGGATTCCTGTTCTTTCTCCCGCGCGAGATGAAGCTGAAATGTTTAAGAATTTCGCGCGAATTTCCAGAATCCGAGTAAAGCGTATATGCGAGATGTCTTTTATTAGTCTCGAGTGGATATTTAACCCTGCGCGAGTCGGTTGGAGGACTCAGACCGAGTCTCTCTCTCTCTCTCTCTCTCTCTCTCTCTCTCTCTCTCTCTCTTTCTCTCTCGGCGAAATGTTTTTCTCAGGATGTCGTCTGACGTGTGCGCGCCCCGTCGTCGTGAAATATTAATCTTCGCGCTGAGGACCGGCGAAGGGAGAACTAACGGGAACGCATGTAATATTTAATTATATCGTGGACGTCGCCGCCGGCGCCGTACGAGAAATGCAGATAAACTCGCTGAGATTCCCCGCGAAGATTTTACTCGCCGGATTATCCGCGCTTTGACGCGAGGCTTTCGCGAGGACCTCTTATCTCTGCCGCCTAGGAGCGTCAACTTAATTGCTCATGAGATTTTTAACTGATTCCGAGACAGCGTATTCGAGGTCGGGGCAATCCTTGAATAAACAATCATGACTTCCGGCAAAGATTCGCCGAGATTCGCCCCGGCCCTCTGCCAAAGCGGCAAACCCGGCGTACTCGATCTTACGATCAAACGTCTGTCCTTCCGGTAGCTCGTCAAGGTGCGCTAATTGGACCGCTGCTAATCGCACGCTTAACGGCCGGACGGAAGCGAATCGCGCTTTTGGCAAACGCCCGCAGTCACGCTCATCCCCCTCGTCTTCTCTCATGCTAATCGCAGATAGGCGCGCGGGTTAAGCACCGTGGCCGTGGCTTGCCGCGCTCGAAACCGAGAACCTCCATTAGCCGCGATAGAGAGCCCGTGTTAAGAGTGTTAATGTGACTCTCGGGAGCACGACGTCGGGACGCGCTGCTCCCCCAGTCAAGGTCGATTTCGGATGCGACCTGTTCTTCCGATTAGCGAGCAGAAGTTGGCGCTCCGCTCCACTCTAGCGTGCACGCCGCTGATTTACTCAGCAACATGCATGATGCATGCAACACGCGGTTCTATTAACGGAAACCCGTCAAATACACGACCGTTTGAATTGAAGTCGGAACAACCTGCTAGATATTCAATTTAAAGCGGTAGATACTTTGGGGGATGAGAGAACGCGCACTCGCACCGATGCTTTCCCATAATGTAATCGTTAAAACTTATTTCGGTCTTATGTCTTTAAGTAGAGGATTTCATAGAGGAGAGTGGATCTCCTCTATGAATAGCTGAATGCGAGAAGGAGAGAAAAGTTTCTAGACATCTCAGAGAAGCGCCAAACTCGATTCACCTTACAGATTTTAGATACGTAATCGTTTCCGTTCGAGGTGAACATAAAGGGTCAAACGTTACGTTATGAATAATCGCTACTAACTCCTCTTTCTTATCGCATTAGTGGATAACATCGGGATAACCCGCATTCCAATACTCGGACGGCTCTCTCGGCTCTCTCGGCTCGCTTCCATGATACTGTCTCGATCCTATATTTTAGTAGCATCCGTCGACAAATCCCGCATTTACGAGGATCGCCGAGTGGACGGTCGGCTGCGTCTACACCCAACGGGGTGTTGGCTGCGCTTAAAGAAGTTATACGACGAGTCGAATCGAGTTATCAGGGCACCGAGACTAATCGATATTCCGAGGAAGGGGCGAGTGAAGTGCATGCACGTCGGGACGTCGATTATTTGGATTACTCGGGCGTGTTCGACGAGTGGTTTCATCTTGAACTTCGTTTCTCCGGAAAAGTTCGAGCTGTTAGTAGCCCGCCGTCGCGCGCGCGTGCGCCGAGCGGGCACGGTCCAAGAGTATCAAAGGCGAAAGTTGGGCTATACTTACGGAATATCGCTTTTAACGCAGGCAGCCTTCGTAAATGTCGGGGCGGAGTTGCCAACTTGCACGACGGAATTCAGCTCATACCGGTAAATTATTCCGCCTTTTCACTAGACTTCCTCTCCTTTCGTGAACTTGCGCGCATTGTACCAGCGGTGCCGCAACCACCCGCCCGCTCCGCCAACCCTATCCGTCCCCGTTCCGCTGTATTCCCGCTGTGTTACGCGTGCGATTTTGTACATGTAAAATAGCACGTAAACCGCGACTCGTTCCCGCGGAGGATTTGTAATTACGCCGTTGCGCGCACCTAGCCGCGCCGCGTGCTCGGATCTCTCCTCCCATTGTTTTTCCTTTCCTTTCCTTCCCCCTTCCCCCCCCCCACCACCCCTTCCCCGTTTTTATTTTTTATCAGTTCTGCCTCGCAGCGCCCTGGACGCGACGCGACGCGTCTCCCTGCTTATCGGGGATGGGGCCTTCCGTGTTTCTGCCCCCGAGAAGGATTAAGAAGCGCGCTGAGAGAAATTGGAGCGAGTTCCCGCGGAATTGGCCGTCGGAATTACCGGTTTTCATCGTCGTCTCGTTTCCTATTCCCTCGCACGCTCCGCTGCTCTCGGTCATGTCGTCTTGGCCACGGCTCTCTCTTCAGTCTCTATTTCTGGTTCCCGGTCAGCGCCGAGATCCCGCGGGACCACGGATGCCCGCGGTCCGCCATAGAATGCTCCGCCTCGTTCTCTTTTGCTCTCTTTTGTCTTCCCTCTGACGTGTACTACGTCTTTATCTGCTTTCGCCTCTTCTTGCGTTAACGCGTTCGACACGGCTGCGCGTTCATTCGTCCGGATTTTGCCACGTTACGTAAACCGTGTCGGCTCAAAGATGACACGAATTGTCTCGGAGAAGAATAGGAGAATCACAAAAGCGAGACGGAGAGAGAGAGAGAGAGAGAGAGAGAGAGAGAGAGAGAGGGAGGGAGAGCCGTCATCGTTCTGATTTCAGTCCTCTGTACTTATTACGACTCCATTCTGCGCTACTTGCTCGCTTCTCCTTTTTCCTGGTTCGTTCACTGTAAAATCCCGCCTCGTTGCCCATCGAAAATATTCTTGGCCTTCCCCTCCTCCCCGCTGCTGCTACCTTCGATAGTGTTCATCGACTTTTCTTCCTCTGTGCTATCCCGCGCTCTCTCTCGATGAGTTCAATATGTTTTCGTGCACGTATGCGAGGAAATTTAAATATTTACTCTTTGTCATAAAGTTTGGTAGAGCGAATGGAATGGAAATTCTGCATAGAGATTGCGCGATGCAAAGAGATAGGCCACGTTTGTTTGTCCGCGGAAACGACGATCTTCATATCGATCGCTACTGCATTCTTCTTCTTCCGCACTTCGCCACTCGGGGTATATCGCTTTAGCCCCGATTCGCCCCGATTCGCCTCCTTTATTTTTCGTTCCCGGTCAGCGCCGGATCCCGCGGGACTCCAAGTACCCGTGTCGTGTTGAGGGACATTCTCGTTTCACCCTCTTCACCTTTTAACCCTTATTCTTTAGCCCTTTACTCTTGTCGCCTGTCGCATGTCGCCTTTGACTTTTACCTCCAAGCTGTGGCATTAATATTTACACGAGGACATTACAGGTGTGTATGTTATACACATACACATGTAAACGCGTAATCTAACGAATCGCTGAAACTCTTTTCTCTTTGCGGTAATTTCGCCCTTTTCGCTTTTGCCTCCGAGTACATGCTTTACCCACCCTACTCGCTTTACCTCTAGCCTGCTATTATTGTTTCGCGTACCCTTCCGACTCCTTCTCTGCCTCCTGGTACCCAAACGATGTCCTCAGAGCCACTCGCCGAGTGAGAAACGATCCTCTAACGTAATTTTTCACTGCGCGCGCACGGCGATAGTCGCAAAAAGGGAGGAAACGTCGATCGGAATTGTCGACGGCGACCTGAGGAAATGAGGAGAATTTCGTAGGATTTCGTGTTTTTCGTAGGAAACTGCTGTTCTCGTCTCGATTCCTATTCGCTATTCCCTCCTATGCTCGGCTGCTCCCGAATCGTACCGCTTAGTTCCCTATCTTCTTTTCTCTTGTTTCTTGCTTTCGGTCAGTGGCAGATCCCGCGGGAATTCAGATACTCGTGATGCGTTGAAGGATATCCGTGCTTTACTTCCTTCGCCTCTTTTAATCCGTACTTTTGGGTCCACTTGCTGTTGTCTCGTGTCCTTTCAATTTTGTGTTTCTCTTTTACGAACGATGTCTTCAAGCGATCGATTGTCCGAGGTCGAGGATAACCGACCTTATCGCAAATATACCATTTTCTATCACGAAAATGCGCGTTCATTGGCCATAGACAATTATCGTATCGCTAATTATTGAGAATGTATTCAGCCATCATCGATTGTCGCAACGTTACTACTCGTCTTCGTCTGATCGCTCATCGGGAGCCGTATATATATATATATATATATATATATATATATATATACGGCTCCCGATTATATATATATAATCCGCGATAATCAGTAGCGTGTTTCTTCGACGATCATGGTCAGCAAGTGAGATCCAGGATAGGATCGTTCGATCGGGAATCCAGCGCGGAAATGAGAACGATTCTCCTGCAATTTTTTACAATAAGCGCTGCGACGACTGCCGCGAGGAGCAGAAAGAACCAGAAAGATTCTAAGAACCAGCGGCAGAAGGGGAGATGGAATTTTGCATTTCTCCGATGCAATGTCTGCTCCCTTTCGTTCCGATTCCCGCTCGTCCACGCTCGGCTACTCTCGTCGTATCGCTTTAGTCTCGCTTCGCCTTTTCTCTTCTATTTCTGGCTTTCGGTCAGCGTCAGATCCCGCGGGAATCCAGGTACTCGCAGCCCGTCGAAGGATGCTTCTCGCCACCCCCGATCTCCTCCCCTCGGCACCCACTGTCGCCTTCCATCTCAATGTCTCCTCCGTCTCTTGCTCTCTTGTTCCACCCCTTCTCCTCCCGCCTCTTCTACCTTCATACTTCACAGGATAACGTCGGGCGACGATGGCATTCCCGACTCGTTCGTTCGAGTTCGTCGAAATCCTTAAGGATGTCGTTGACCTCCTTTCCTCGACCATTCTGCAGCTTCCACGTTTCCTCAGGGTGCGTCTTTCCTCTCCCTTTCTTTCTCTCTCTCTCTCTCTCTCTCTATCCCTGTTCCTCCCATTTGCCAGCATTGGGCGGTCTACTCGCGAGGTTGCTCTTCTCTTAACCGGTCCTTGCAGATTCAATCTCGAGTACAGTAGATCCTGTCGTCATCGTCGTCGTCGTCGTCGTCGTCGTCGTTGTCATCGTCATCGTCTTTTCCGGGAGCTTCCGGTAAGACTTGATTCCGAACATGGACCACGCGGACGTCTTGTCAGGGATATCCGCGTGTTTCGTGACGCGTGTAATCATCCATTAATTGCTAAGGCTATTTATTCCTACAACGCATAGCTTGCAGAATCAATACCCCGCAAGGTCGCGGAATGTATGGCTTATGCGATTAAGATTACGCTAAGATCTTCCTTCCAATCTCTCTTTCTCTCTCTCTTCCCTTCTCAAACGAGACATCTTCGATCCCGCGGGCGACTTCCGTCACAACATTGCGTCATGACACTGCATCGTCCGCGAAGGAATCCGAAAACGGATAAAGAAGAATTAACTGCACCGTAAAAACAATTTACTTAATTACCGTTCAGCTTAATATCGAGCTGGCTGCAATTTTGTACGGAATTTCTAACCGGCGTGCCTCTCTAACGAGACGCGACAAACTGCAAAAAGCAGATGAACGTGCAGCTTGCGCACGTTCCAATTTACGTTGCTCGGTTCGCTACGCTCGTGCTACCTCCGTCGATATATTTCGTGACGCGTATAATTACCTATTAATCGCTAAAATGCGTTTAATGGACGTAGCTCGCGGAACACAGAGCTAATTAAATACCCTGCCCAAGAACGCACGCTAAATCGATCGTCGCAGCGTCCGTCTCTGTTTGCGGCACGATATTAAAAAAAAATTTCAGGAAGAGAGGCAGGACGGTAGCGCCCCGGGGGGACGCGGGGGAGGATTGTTACATTTATTTTATCGGGCTTGACGATCGCGACGATCATTTATCTTACGCGCGGCACTCCGTCATCAACGACGTTATCGCCGATGGCTAATTTAACTAAACGGATCGATTCCGCGCACCGCGAGAGCATCGTAAACAGGGCGTCGATTGGATTCCGATAAATCCGCCTAATGAATAAGTTCAATAAGTCAAATCACACTGGCGTGGCCTACGCTGAAATCGTTCGTTACACAATGCGGCTAGCTGCATCTGTGCCATATACAAATATTACCGTTGTTGTTTCCCGCGCCTGTTTGCCCGCGCTCGCGGGCGCCAAATAATACACGCGCATCGCGCATCGCGAAATACGTTTTGCCGCTTCGCGATTAGCAGTCGGGGCAGGGAGGGGGGGGGGGGGAGCAGCGCGGCTTTTTACGAGCGATGATTCGCGCGATAGGAAAGTCGGCGAAATATCGCGTATCGAGCGCGCTTGTCGAGCGACGTTAAGCCTGAAATTAATTTCAAGGCTCTCCGCTTTTCTCTATCATTTAGATCCACTTTGTGTATATGCGGCGAGGGCGCACGGCCGGTCATAATTAGGCGCGCGCGACACACGTGTTCACGGAGGAGAGAGAAATTTTTCTTCGTAATTCGCGTGCACGGGCGCGCGTATATCGCGTATATCGTCGGGGGTTGATGGCTCAACCCCTCGAATCCCAACCGGCGGGCACAATAGATCTCCGACGTTTCAGGAATGCTCGCATGACGAGCGGCCGCGCCGCTGCTCGCACGCTACGTCTGCCCGTTGCGAACGAGTCTTCATTGTACGGTGTAACGAGTGTAACTTCCGGAAACAATGCCCGGACGAACGGTAGTAGATGGGCAGCTTCCTCAGACCGGCCATTCTCGTAGCCGGTGGCTACCCTTTCTCGGGAAATCTCAGACCGTCCGATACGAGAGCGGTTCGATTTAGATAAATCGTCGATTAGAATACAATCGTCGAATTTGCAGAATAACCGACGAGGAAACGAACACCGCTCACGCATTTTCTCCTTCTCATTTGTAACGCATCACAGATAATCTTCCCTGTAGTTTGCTCGAGCGATCTGTAGCGTTCTCGCTGACAATTAAACGAGCACCGACATACCGACGTTTTGTCTGCCGCGACAATATCCTCGTGAATATATCCGACTGACTCGAAGAGCGAAATTGTACTTCGTCCGGATGGTGCACGGGCCACCGAGGCCACTTGACAAAGCCCTGACCATTTCTTCGTAGCTTCTCGTCTTCGGAGCGACGACGACGTGTCAGCGCCACCGTGAAAATGCGGTTCATTACATCCTCACGGGTCGGCGGGAGGGCCGCCGCAAGGGGGGCGTCGAATGAAGGGAAAGCAAATTGGAAGGGGTTGCTTCGGAGGTGCTGACAAATTGCTGCGACGTTGTTGACGAACAGCGAGAGGACGGATGGTCGGTGTGTCTGGTCTGAATGGGAACAAGGCGAAGCCGTGTCCTTCCGCCTCGTTCCACAGCTGACTTAAGCAGCAGAAAAGAACAGCTCTCCGCTCCCTTCGCCCGTCTTGAATTCGTTTAATCGCTCGTTGGCTCGGTTTCGCGATTAATCGCGACAGCCGTGGGGGAGGGCGGGGGGTAAGATCGCGCGAGACGCGAGCGGAGCTCATGACGGGGAAAGCGCGAGAGGGATTAATGCGCCTAAACGTTCGCCGATTTATTAATCCGCGCGTGCCGTTGATAAACCACCGCCGGTGGAGTCTTAATTGCGCCAGGCCATTGTGCGCGATGATAATGTTGCCGTATTCATCGCTGACAATGCAAGGATCGTGACTCATCGTCGACGCGTTGCGCGCACCGCGCGTGTACGCTCCGTTGCATCGCTGCGGACGATGGCGTGTCGCTCGCGTCACATAAATATCTCGCTAATTGTCCGCCGTGAAATAAATCCCGTTCGCGGCAACGCTACGGAGTACTTATGCCCCACGCGCTGGATGCGCGCGGCCACATCACGCGGGACATGTGCACCCCCGTTGTAAATCTGGCGACACGTGCGCCGGGGATGCACGTTCCCGCGCGTCTTCACGTGCCACCAGCGTCTGTCGAACGCACGCGTACGCGCGCGCGTAAATCGAGCCGCGGATACGCGGTTACGCGCGGCTAGCGATTCGATTTCTACTCTGGCAGTATCGAGATGATGAATCGCTCGCTCGCCCGCGCTCGTAATTCGCCCGCCGAGCGAAACTTCATGCCATCCATGTCGGAAACACAGGCTTCGGCTAAATCGAGGTTTAGACGCGCGGCGCGCTGGTCCAGATAGTCCGCGCGCGGATCGCAGACGCGGATCGAAGCGCGGTAATCGAGAGAAACGCACGGCGGAAGAGGGACGGAGGGTAGGGGAGGGGGGAGGGAGGGAGGGGGGAGACTCGATGGAGCAGTAACCGCCGGAATAAAATTGCCGAACAGTTGCCGGGACTAGCGACTAGCTATAATAATCGATTTCCATGCGGCCAATCGACTATGCGGATAAGCGCCGTTCGTCGGATTCGTTCGGATTTCTCTCGCGAACTCGCGCCCAAAGTTGCTGTACACAGAATTTGTTTGTTAACTGTCGCCGGAATTAAATTGCTTCCCGTAGAATCCGTGGACCTTTCATGAAAAATTCCCTGACGGTGTCTCGTTTGCTTTCAATCCCGATTTGCCCGACGTTATTTCGGCATTGAATTCTGCCACTTTCTCGCGTTTGCATCGCGTTTGCAACGATTGCGTCGTTGTGTAATGACTCGACGAATTATAGCGTTAAGCAATGATGCGCCGCTAAATTGCGGATCGCTCCGATATGAGCGTTCGCGTACGGGACTAACCGGGAATAAAATTCACATGACCGGAAGTGCAATGTTCGTTCAATGAAATTACGACACGACCGGTAGTTACGGATAACGTAAAAGCTCACTTTTACCATAGACGCCGCGATGACTAACGCGGAAATGGTTTCCCGCCCATATTTTATTTAGCACCGCGTAACCGTGCTTCATTTATCGGCGCGAGCGGTCGTTAGGCTCGATAAAACGTGCTCCCGTTGTAGGAAAGGCTCGGAAAAGTTCGACATTATTAACATTTGATATTATGCCGGGGAAAGTAAAACGATCCGGATACGCAAAGTAGCTGCGACGCTCTCTTGTCGTCTTTTATATTAAACCGACGATATTGAACGCGCGCGCGCGAGCGGATGGTTCTCTTCTTAAAAAGCCCGGTCGCGAGTTTCGCTCTTATCGCCCGCCGAAATCTCGCCTGAAAGGAAACGACTGCCGGTGGCTGAGCGGCCTCTTCACCGTTCGGAATGACAAAGAAACCGCCGCTATCTGTCACGGGGAAGCTCCTCCGCGTGACTAGGAAACGTCTCTTGAACCGCTACACGCTTCGTAACGGCTTTTCGACAAATAGCCGCTCGCAATTCCGAAATGGGTCAAGCCTCGAGTCTCCGAGGTGCTATCGATCGTTGCTGCCTTAAATTTATCGACTTTGCAGTTTCTGTGTTTTTTGCACGAGCAGGCAAGCGCGAGGATAAGTGAAAAGCATCGGATAATTATCGGATTTAAATGGCCTCTCGCGTATTATCGTCTCTTCTTTTATCATTCCCGATTATAACATAATCGTGTATCTCTCGCAATCTCGCACGTCTGACAATCAGTAATATAATAATCCGTGCTCTTTTATTATCGAAATATCTCAAGAACATCGATGACATTATCAGTCTGCCGATATCGCGGATACGCTTCGGAGCCGCGATCACGATAGTAGGATTCGAGGGTGGAAATTCGGGGGAAAACGGGACGGGGGGAATCGCGGACAGAGGGAGAATAGAGCGAGGTATGATTATGTCGGCCTTATCGAAAGGGTTGACCTAAATGTACAATGGCGAGGGAGCACAAGTTACATCGATATATCGGCTGCTGCTTTTCGAGAGCGGTAAAGAGGCCGCGGGGAATCTAGGGTTCTCGTGCTACCGTATCGTGGCACGGCGGAGTTCGCGCGGTGGGCGCTCACAAAAAGCCATTGTTATTCGCCGACTAAGTTTTCCCCGCGCGCTCTTGAGCGATACACGCGCCCTTTTTTTCGGCCGGCATCCTGACGCGAATGCCTTTGTGCGAAACTTTGACTGATCAGTTTGACGACGTCGACGTCGTGATCTAGCTGCGCTCCGGCTTTTGTCCGGATTGTGAACACAATACAGTCGACATCGCGACTACGGACCGGTTATCGGAATCAAAGCGTCGCTATCCGGAACGAATGAGACGGAGAAGGCGCGACGAATGCGAATCCTCTTTCCGCGATTTCTCTCACGCCGGAATGACAGACCGGAAGATTCCCGACGAGCTCTTTGCGCTTTCGCGATTCCCGTATTATACCGTATTATCATAACGCTCCCTGCATCGCGCGAATTAATTAACTCCCGTGTTACACCGGCGCTGTTAAATCTCGTCGCCAACTGCTCAGCTGTCCCCTATCTCGAGAACGTACTGCGCTCGCCGGAAGTAATGCGAGAAGTAACGCGTAAATCACATCTTACAAATCGGTCCTGTATGTACCGTTGGCTGTTATTAAGTGCGAGTAACGCCGTGAAGATGCGCTCTCCCTCCCTCTCTCTCTCTCTCTCTATACGGCGCACGCGCAGGTGTGTCGACGCGCGTGCACATTTATCGCGTGCGGATACATCGCGAGGGTACATACTCGCATGTACATACTGCAAGTAGGTATTATGGGCTCGTGTGCTTCCTGCGGTAGCCGGCGTCGTCCCGCGTGAATACGTGAAAGTCTAATGCCCGCGTACCGTGCGAGGCATTGTGTGCGCGGGTGCACACACGCGGCGTATCGGGAAAACACAGGTAACCGAGCCGGCGGAGATGCGACACGGTCGCTGGTGTCACGCGGCTTTCCCCGCGACGACGAGCAAAGCACTTCAGAAATGTGTTTATGGTGACAAATGTGTAACGATATCTCGCGACGAGACGCGGCACACAGTGCACCGTGCACTTGTCTCGCACCGCGCCGAGATACGGTATACCTCGCTGCACGTGGACTTTGATTTTAATAATTGGAGTCGCCGCTGCGGCCAAGTTCTTTCAAAGTGCGGCAGCGTTCTAGCTAGCGCTACGCTAGAATGATTCCTTGTCCTCAGGGATGTAACCTGAGGACAACCGACAGAAACGCGAGATGCGGAAATTTTACACGGAAATAACATTCATTCGGATTGATTCGTACTTTTACGAATCTACAAGCCGCTTCGCGAATAACCGGCGTTAATAATGGCGGGACGCGTTAATTCCTCGCGATGACCGAGAGGGTCCGCTGATAGGGGCGGCGTGATAATGTTGACTTCCGCTTCCTCTTCAGTTCAGTCGATGGAGATTTTTCATCCACGCCCGGTATCTCGGGCGAAGGCGCTCCTCCTCGGATTTAGACGATACGCCGTGCTTTAATGCAGATTGACGTGCTATCTTGCGCGTGCACTCCCGCCAAGTCGTATTCCGGCTGATTTTATTTTTCGCCCAGGATTACATTCGAGGCTCGCACACTTTCGCCAGGCATGCAAATTTATGCATATTATTTGTCCGGAAATGCAGCCGCGCTCTGCATTTTGTGTTTGCCTGTCAAAATTTGATGCATGCCGCGCCTCTCCTTCCCTGGCTGGCATTACACGAATATCTCGCCGCATCTTCCGCTCGTCGCGAAACTCGAACGCCGGTTTCAGTTTACGCGATTACGTTTATCGGTCCCCTAAATTACAATGCGAAATCACAGGGGGAGGGGGAGGGGGAGGGGGGCGGCGGCGGCGGCGGCGGCGGCGGCGGCGGCGGCGGCGGCGGAGCGGAGCAACGATCGCGAGGAGGAGGAAGGAAGGAGGAGGAACGTTTGATGCAGACAAGAATAATTTTATTCATCGTAATCACAACTACGGGGCTTGATTGCTTTGCTAACGAAGCCCATCATGTGACGAATCAATGTTACTTGGAAAATTAATGAACCGTTATGAAAATAATCGTGATAAACCTTCACCGTGCAGGAATAACGATCGATCTATCGTCGGACAATTTGCCGAGCGCTCGGAGCTTTTCATAAAAACCGCGAAATTCTTCTTTCTCCATTCGTGTGATAACACGCGTGATTACGAGAATTCCCCCTCCACGATCCGCAAGAACCGATTGTATTTTCGAGGGAGCAGGCGGGAGAGGGCAGAAGACAACTATCGACTTTTCGTTTCGCTATCTCCTCGGCGGCGCTCATCTCGAATTTAGCCCATCGAGATCCCGCGCGAGATAGTGACAACGCCCGACGGGCATCTCATCTCGAAACGCCGGGGTGTTATCGATTATATCGCGCGCATTATGTGCCGTACGTATAGAAAACCGCAGGCAGATGGGAGAGAGGAGACCGGTACTCGCGGGTACTCCGGCAGCGCCGCACGGGAGACTTCGTGACGAGGAGCTATTCCTGGAGTATTTCAGGGTTACAAGTTCCGCCGTAGATTGCGGAGATAGGCCTCCGCGGGCTTATTTATGGCTCGAATTCGCGAGATTTCCGGGAAAGCTCGTTTCCCCGCCGCCCGCAGCACGCCATGCCAAGCTCCGTCCACCCCCGCGTTCGCAGCCTGCGCCGCCCCGTCGATTATGATAGGACTGTTCGATCGAGCGCCGCGACGTGACATCACTGACTAACGAATCCAGATTCCGGAAAGCGCCGATTTCGTTTGGCTCTTCTCCGTGGGCCGCGCATGATATAAATCATGAACGCATGGCGGAATTTCAGGAAAGTATTCCAGAACAAAAACAACGAGCGTGACAAGCCTAGATAGAGAGAGAGAGAGAGAGAGAGAGAGAGACAAAAGATTGAAAAACGCCTCGCGAGACCACTTCGCCACTAGCGAAGTATAAATGGAGTTTAAAAAAAAAAAAGGAAAAAAAGAAAAAGGTCGATGTAACCGACGAGAATGTCAGTCGAAAAGTGTCCGCATGTCTTGAAGCGAGAAGGAATATTTTCCGGAATGATGACGTAAAGTGTCCCGAGAGGTCCCTCGAGATTGAAACGATACTCGATCGATGCGATGCGACATCGATTTAACAATTTTCATTCCAACTGTACACGCACGCAAGCGGTTAAGCGCGATCCAGACTCGTCGCCGGCGAACGCGCGCACTTGTCTGAGACACGTTTGGCGCTAAATCGGGCGCGGGCGTGTATACGGTAATACCTAACAGCGTCGCGAAACGACGCCGCCGGAAGACGCGGCCGAATTTCATAATCGGATCGCGTCGACGCGATTGACAAGATACCGTTTTCACGACGCCGTCGAGAGGGATGCAACGCGGGGGTGGAACGCGGCGCGACGTTGCGGCTGTGCGCCGCGTCGTCTCGCCGCTTATGATACGAAGCTCTTCCACGGTGTATCGTATCAAGCAGCAAACCAATCAAGTTGCCACAATGGGGCCGACGTCGCAGCGGCGACGGCGACGGCAACGACGGCGTCGAGCCACCCCCGTCATGGAATTTTCCTCGAGGCTGCCTCAGACGGTCCTCGTCTACTTTGGGGGCGATGCTCGCGGGGCGGTAACGCGCGCGTTCCACTGATCGTGTCGGGAGCTTGCGGCAGATTTTCGCCAACAATAACCGTCAGCCCTCGCTCGGCTGCGGTGACGGAACCGCAGGACTAAAAGCGAACGGCGGCATCGATTTGCCATTTGTCTCGCTCTCGTCGCGTGACGTCATTTCCTCAGCCGCTTTCCGTCTTACCGCTTTCCCTCTGTGCCATTCATCCGGAACTCGCTGCGAGCTAGCCGCCGTTCCGCGTTTCCCGCGCGTTTCCCGCGCGTTTCCCGCGCGCTGCTGGCACAAAGCTGTTGCGCGGACAAGGTTCGAGGAAACCTTTGGATTTCTGACACCTGACGGCTTCGGCCGTTCAATGAGCGTGGGAGGATCGACATGATCCTTCGCGAACAATCGATGTCCCGATTCCATCGCATGTCCGTCGCATCAGCCCCGGAGCTGTCTCTTATCCGTCATTAAAGAAACCGCGCGCTTTTCAAAAGCATCTATACACTCTGCCAACCGAATCCACCTGATATACTGAGGATATATAGCGAGGAAAAGCTGACGGGATCTTGCACCGTGCGGAAGCTCGAGAGTTGAGGGAGTTATCGTGAAATAATTGCCGAGCTGGCGGAGGGATCATCGACGCTTCGAAGGAACCGATCGTCCACATGTAGACATGGTAGGGAAAAGCCGGGAAAGTCGGAGGGTTCCTCTCTCGTTGTCGCTGGGCTGGCAAGATAATATCGCCTGTTGGTAGCACCGCTCGCGACGTTCACCAAGTAAGCCTGTGCATGCAACGTCGGCTCTACGTTGTTACACAATGGTGACCTAACAGTAAACCCGCTAACGAGTACGTACTTCGACACCTGACGGTAGTTTACTTTGCCAGTGTACTCTTGGACTGCGTAAGCGAGGAATAACGAGAGATAACTGTTATTAGATGTAGTTGCCCCGACAGTCTGCCTGTCGCGTTAACGGTAGCGTCGCTACCGTACGAATAGCGTAAATTCCAGATCCGGCTGTTTCGCGACGAACCAGATTTCGCGGGTCACAACGGGCCGATTGTGCTTCCCGACGCGGCCTGTATGTGGAATATACATATATTCAGAGAGTGATGACCCTTGCAGTGCAAGAGCCGCAGTGACACCGTTTGAATCCCTCGTCTCGCCATCCTGCTCGCGAACTCGAGACGGTCCATGCTCCGCAGATTCCGAGTCGAGTTCTAGCTTGGCAACGTTTCCGTGGAATTAACAAAGACAGTAAGCACTCGCGATCCACTCGCATTCTCCGAATCTGTCGATGGTTTCCGCTTCCCGATTACCGTGTCTGCGAAAAATAATTGTCGATCCTTCTGGCGCTCGTTGGCGTGTCACTCGTGTTTCCTGCTCGCGTGTTTGGCCGTCGCCCCGTTCGTTCGACGAATAAACATCTCGTTTGTTTGAATAATTCCGCACGGGAGGGATGCGTTCATGCGCGGTGAGCTGAACCCGGCGCGCATAAGTATTCATGTCGATAAAGCGCGGCGGCTCGCATGCGCCGCGTGTTTTCCGGCCGCTGTTACCACAATCGCGGTTAATTACCACCATATTCATGCACACGCCACACGTTTCTTAGTCGCGAGAGCAGGCTGCACGGTGTGCCTACTAATCCGGCACGCGGATGCGATCGTGATTCGTTAGTTGTTCCGAACACGTACATTGAATTAACACTGAGCTTAATTAAATCGCCGGCATAAACAATCATCATTGCATTTCGGCTGCATCGCTGTAGCTACGTTGTATCTACACCTTCCACCGGGTGGAAATACCAGGCCGGCTATCCTGCAGGTAATCCAGGAATAGCTTGGAAACGTTTTTCTAGAAATGCTGCGCGCGTCCAAATGATGGACTGGCGAGAGTGTTTCTTTCTTTCTTCCTTCTTCTTCTTCTTCTTCTTCTTCTTCTCATAGAATCATGTGTTTTATCCAGTGTGCTTCCGCGATGTTGATGTTCATCTTTCGCACCAACGTTCTGAAGGCCGTCCAGGTCGCTCGGGGTTGTTCGGTTTTCCATTTCTTTGCGATTTTTGCCAGCCGCTTATCACCCATTCTGTTTACATGACTCTCTCCGTGCTCGTTTTCTGATTCCGAGCCGTCTTATGATATCTTGAATCTCGCAGATGCTGCGAGACGGATGTCTCCGTTGCGAATTCCATTCCGCAGAATTTCTTCCCTCCGGATAGAAATCCTGGATTGAACCTTGCATGACGAACGAGGCGCAACTCGTGTGGCGCGGACTCTGCTTTTCCTTAGCAACTAATTTGTTTGTGAAAGTTCCCCCGTCGATTTTTGAATTTTCGGAGCACGGCCGATGATCGCAAGCCGTCTTGCGGCTTCATTGTTAACCGAAGACAAATTCTCTCTCTCTCTCTCTCTGGTCCCGTCAAGACGGCAGAGCGTGATGGCTTTGGGATTAAAAATAATTCGACGTGAAAGAATATTCCGGAGAATATAACAACGCGACACCGCCCCGGGCTCGTATAACAAGGACTTTTTTCGAGACGCGGGATCGACGCGGCTGCGAGAGGAGGGTGGCTTTTCATCGCGGCGGATGTTATGACTCTGACATTTCCAATACATCCGCGGACCGCCGTTAGGGGCAGTAATGACGTTTGACCGTGAAATATAATACCCGTCGAGAGCGAGCGCGGATCGACACACGATGGTTCTCTTTCAGCGGTCATAAATCCAGGCTGGCCGGCCCGGAGTGCTTTCGAAGTGAATACTTCCCTCGGCACGGCGTCATCCTCATCCGATGCGGCGTATCGTAATTTGATACAGCAGCGCGACGGCTTGGCGGACAGCCGCGCGTAATCGTAAAGCGCGATACATAGCAGCCGTCAATTAACGACCTAAAATCGCGCGAGAGCTGCGCGCTCGTCACGTTGAAGGCTGCATGACACCACAATTGGCCGCCACCGCCACTGTCGTCGTCGTCGTCGTCGTCGCTGTCGTCGCCGTCGTCGTCTAAGTGCAATATCGTTAAGTGCTTCGTGTCGTCTTAATTAACACCTTAATTGGTTCTCGAGGCTCCGCCGCCAGACGTAACCGTTTACGCTCGTAAACACAGCCGGACTCGGCGCCGGCTCGTCGATTCCTCGTCGAGATCTCGGAATTTGCCGACTCCCAATTAATTAATTCCGGTTAATTAGATCAATGGGAGGGGGACCCCTGCGCTCCGCGACATGGATGCATCACCGTGAAAAATCGCGCCGCACTCCTCGCGAGTTCCATCTCGCTTACCGGCCCGACTGCCGGCGAACCGTTCGTTACTCGTCGTTTGTCACGTCTGAAAAGCTTACACCTATAATGCGTTCCGAGATAAGAGCCGCGACCCATTTTTCGTGCGCGCGCGCGCGCGCGCGTGTTTCGTGAAATATAGTTCCACACGTGATGCTCGCACTTACTTTTTGAATATAATCTAAGGTGTGTGCGAAATGTGCCCCAGGTGCGCCGTGGGCCGGTGCATATGCACTTATTCGTGATACGCTATCAGTAATACAGTGCAATCTCCATGGTGCAATACGTTTCCCGCGACAGTTTCCGCGATTGTGCCGGCGATATTTGCCCTCTGATTGTTAACGTACAAAAACTCTCCGTGACATTGCGCGTATTTCTACTGCACGGAGGATTTCAGCCCAACGAGATATCCAAGCCGCACCGGGGACGTTAACGACGTCGCTGCATCCTTGGCAAACGCCGATTTTCAGCATCACGCGGTGCGTGAGATAAAAGAATGCGGTCAACGATGGCCGTGGTCCCTTTACGTCCCTTTACAAAGTAGAGGCGCGCGATGGTTTCGGGATCCGATCTCGGCTAGCTCTCCGCTCGATTAAATCCTTGACAATGGCTTCATGTACGACCGGACGTACGTGCAAATTGGTCGTCACGTGACTGCGTTACGATGACCGAATTACGGCAGTCGATAGTCGTATCTGTGACAGAACGATTTTAGAATCGGCACTGCCGCTGACTACCAAACGAATGACAAGAGTTATCTACCGTCTGACAGGTGTCGGCGAAACGTCGATCGTCGATTTTGTCTCTCTCATTCTCGCGTCGTTGTCGTTGTTGTTGTTGTCGTCGTCCTTTTTTTTTTTTCAGTACCTTTTTTCACATTTTTCTCTCTTTTTTTCCTTTTTTCATTTTTTAATACCGCTTGTGCTACGAGAGCGGGCAATTGGACGGACGCGGTATGCAACATGGCAGCAGATCGAGAACCGAGTGCCGTCTGCAGGGACGGACGACGGCCGTTCGTTATTCCGCGCATCGGAATTCTTGAAATCTGACGGAGGAATGTCGCGAGAGATCAGCAGCATCGATTCTTTCCCCGGACCACCGGACGGAGATTCAACGTGAATGCGTCTCCGATCGCGTCAAACATTAATATCGTCGAGCCGAAGGCAAAGGAGGAAAGGGAGTTATATCCGAGGGAGATATTCGCCTCTTCTCGCGACTCGACACGACCCGCGAGATTCCCGTAGCCGGCGTATAGTCGCGAGGGCAGGAACATCGTAAAATGTACAGAAAGTCTTATCTGCGGCGGATATCAATTATCGCGGTTCTCCGTGACAGCAGCGCGTGGCTGGCGTTTAGCTCGTTCGCGGCTTAACGGCTTCCGCGGCTGATTTCACCCCTTTGGCGGCACTAGGAACGGAAAATCGTAAAACCAGTCATATCGGCCGTCGTAAAAGCTATGGTCGAACGTCAAGCCGGTACCCGGAAGAGGGCAATTACAGTTACCGCCGGTTGCGCGAACAAGAGCGAAGAGGCGGCGATGCGGAGGGTGCACGATCCCCATTTTCGTCCCTTGTCTTGCGCGCTCGTGTACGCGCGCACCCGACGAGGAGCGAGGGGTTGAAAAGGGGGCGACTGGCTCGCTGTCCGCCCGCTGTACCGGATAAAGCGGGGCTCTCCGTTTCGGCTTCATCGCGGTTTTTGTTATCCGTCATCGTGTAACCGTCATAGCTCACTCGTCATCCGTCGTTGACACGCAAGATAAGTGTCGATACGATCTCCAACGCGCAGACGAAACGTTTAAATCCATCTCGCTTTTTCCTCTCCCCCCTTGTGTGCCCCATGCAGGGAGTATCTCGTTGGCAATTATAACTCCCGGACTTTGTCGCAAGTCTCTGTTTTCTAGACGGGGCTCTCGCGTTACCCATCAGCCGGCGAATTTCTCTTCTTCGTCGGTATATTATACTTGGGTTACATTCGGTATTTTATTTCTTTTTCCGGAAGCTGTCACTTCCGCGTACTATGCGAGTCGCGGGTCGGGAAGGAAGGAGAAGAAAAGTAAAATTTCTCTGCGAGTGTGGGGAAGCGTTTCTCCGCGCGCGCGCGCGCGCGCGCGGGCGTGGCCCTCAAAACGGAAAAATTAATTACTCCCGTGACTGCTTGCTCGCGTTTGTACGTACGTTTGTTGCACAAATTAGTTAACAGGGAAAAATTACCCAACGGAAATCATAACGTAAATGATATAATTTCAACGGCGGTAAGAGCCGCTCCATCATGTTTCTTTGTTTGGGACGTTCCAACAAAGCGAATCCGGAAACGATGTAATATTTTTCTCATCCATTATCTGTGCGCGCGCGCGCGCGCGTGTATATGTGAACGCGAAGAAAAGTTGAGTGATACACTCTCCGTAAAATTCAACGCCTATTAAAATATATTTCCTCGTATAGGGGCCTCTTTTTGCCCTCCTAATTAAATCTCTCGCGTTCCCGCGCAACGTTTAAGTTTCCGAGCGAGGGCGGAAGACGAAAAGGAACTTGCCCATCAAAATCAACGCGATACGTTTTTATTTCGGCGCGCGAATCGTCCCAAGTGCTGGTCGAATTTCTAGTTAAATTCATCAAACGCGGATAGCTGCTTGTGCATCTGCTGTTTCAAGCACTTTGTTAATCGAAATGTTTGATCTCTCGTTCTCTTGGGTGCTTGTTTTTTGTGCTACGCGATCGTTTTACCATAGTGCTCTCGAGTCTGCTGTTTTTTTTTTGTACGTGCGAAGCATGCTCTTCCCTGTGTGTGTGCGCGCGCGCACGTGTATGTGCGTATGATGAATTTAATATGCCATCCATTTTGTACAGACTGTTAAGCTCCGTGGATACTCGGTTGCATATCGGGTAAACCCCCGCTCGCTTCAACGTCTTCGTGTTCGACATTGCCGTTGGCGTTTCGTTAACGAAGTCTTTCCGCGTTCAACGAATGTGGATGTTTCTTAATTAAGAGCGTAGCTTTGACTAAAAGAAGCAACCTAATACGGTTCAGTAACGCAATTAGCGTTGCACCGCTCTAATTGATTCATCTCGCTAAAGCATTCTTCAAAGCATTCTTCGGGGCCCCTTCAAAGCGTCATGTTGTATCTCGAGTACGAGTCATCGACTTTGAATTCGCTCGTAATACCGTCCTTGCAAACCGAGATTGCTTTATGACGACACGGGTGCATCTGTAATATCTCGCCGTTTCTTTTCAATCGGCTTTCAACCGTGACGGCAGCGGGAGACTTATTGGCATAAATTCTGCCGATCGGGATCCTGTTTGCGCGCGCGAATCGAGACTTGGGCCGTTCGCCGGAATTATCCACGAAGGGATAAACGCGAGGAATCAGTTCCCAGAGCGCAAGCACAAGCGTGGCACGAACGTGCGCGGGTAGCAGCATTCAAGATTACCAGCGGCGATGTATTTAGTCGTAAAGCGGAATTGTCGCGCGTTGGATGTATCCCGCTATTTATTCCTCTTGCCGATTTGCGGTTCGTCCACCTCGTAAATCCCGTTCCCAGCCGGGAACTGAATGTTATTCATATATGAATATCGCGTCCACGGTGGATTCCGCACAAGGGATCCCTCCATAAAAGAGACACGTCGCCATCGAAACGAAGCAGTTTGCGGTAAAACGCCCGTAGTCGCGTAAACATAAAAATTACGAAGTCAATGGGGGACGATCTCATAAAAATTGGTCAGATTATACAACAGGGATTATACTTCTCCTTCCTCGGCACATTGTGTGCCGAATCACGAATCTCGCGCGGCGCTACTCCGGGGATGAATCTCACGTTTGATTTTCAGCCTTTCGTCTTATTCATCCCAGCAAGAGGGAAGTCCAATTTCTTCGATTGTTCGTTCTCATAAAATTTTTATCGCCCTGCCGAGCGACGTCGAGAATCCCCGTTAATACGAATTATCGTGATTCTCGAGGTTCTTGTGGTACCGGACGCGGCTGCGCAGTCAAAAGAACATTACTTGAGCACGCTAAACGCGGTGGTTTGCGATTTTCTAGGGACGCGATGGTATTCACGAATATCCCGGGAGTTCCCGGCGGGAAAGTATCGCTCATAAATTCCAGCCGGATGTATTTCGCCACTTATTCTCGCTGCGATTTCGCACTTTCCTTTCTCCATTCAGAATTCCGCCCAACTTTCTTCGTTTCACAGCGCTCAAGTAAGGGGACGTCAATGAATGAACTTCGCCGAACGCGAGTGCCGTTACTTTCTTCCGAGAATAACACTTTGGAGTCGTCACGTGGCGCAAAGCACACGTTTCGTGAGCTTTTGAAGTTGCCGCTCCTTTCTTCCTCCTAACTCGATACCGACCATTACATCGACCATTCTTTCACTCTGTAATTTATCCTTGATCCTGCATTAAACATGAAATATATGAAATATACAGAGCGTCTCTCTTTATTTGCTCTAATCTAGTCCGTACCGGATAGATGCAGGCAACAGTGTACACCCAAAGAACTTCCGGGGATGGCGGTGCTGTTTTGTAACGATAAAATAATTACGCGAAGAATGCGTAGAATTGGAGGTGGAGCGGGAAGGAGGGGCAAGAGGAGGAGGACGGGGGACGATCACGCGGAATTCTCGTTTAAGACTTCCCCTCAGGATTTGCGCGTTCGCAAACTTCGGTCGCCGACTTGACGCCCGACTATTTATTCCCGCTGCTTTACGAGACTCGCTTCTTCCACTTCGTTATTCGCCCACCTTTATCGGGCGGCTCCTCGCTCCTGCGCCGGAGATTCGCACTCTGCAGAATGATTATTTGTCCAAACGCTCCCTCCTTCGACGATTTTACACAGCTTTATAAACGCGAGCGGGAGACGCAAAATCCAGACGTTATCTGCACTTTTCTCTCTCTCTCTCTCTCTCTCTCTCTCTCTCTCTCTCTCTCTCTCTCTCGCTCGCACGCTCGCCCGTCTGCTCCTCTCCCTTCTGCAAGTATCGATTTTAATTTCAGTAGAGTACACGCCGTCGCGTCGCCGCGCAAGAATCCTGCGAGTATTCCTGCAAAGTTTGCAAGAACGAGATTGTCGATATTCGACGGATTCGTGAATAACGCACCGCTCCCGTTCTTTCGTCGAATGCGTTCCGCATCAATTCGCCGAGGGTTCTAAAATCCCGGTACCCGGAGTTTTATTTTGGTTGTTCCCGACGCACGCACGTGAAATTATCGGGAATAACGGGATAGCGAGCGCGATTCAAATTTCTCTGGGATATTAACTGAATAATGATCATCGGATGTTTGTACTTTGAAACGATGAAGGTATAATGATTACTCGTTCGCGGTTGTGCATCCAATTTGTGGTTTTGCTATGCGCATGCGTACTCGTGTATTCGGTATCATTTTGATGTGTGAATATTTAATCCTTTTAGAGGACAATACAGGCCCGCGCTAACTTTGCCCGCGTGAAATTTAATATATGCGAGCGTTATCGATTGCTCCTGATGAAGACTTTGTTTTTCCCGCTTTTCAGGAACCGAAGCGAGGGGATACCTCTTGTCGTCGGGACACCAGGTCGGGATAAATATGTTCTTCTGGATGACCGAATAACCGAATTGGATAAAGATGTAAGTACACGCTCCGCCCGGGACTGTTGCATAATGCATGGCGCGCATATAAAGCTCGACGTGTAATTACATAACTCCGCATTAAATGTCATAAGCGTAATTACGTTTTCCGATGGCTATGCGTGAAAATCGAACGTAAATTCAAGCGTGGATATTTAATCGGTACGATCTACGCGTTTTCATCGCGGCCCACTAATTACGCCGGGACGCATTTTGAATTACGTTTACAGCGGATATTTAATGGTACCAGTCTCGTCGAATTTTCGGTATCGCTTCCAAATTTAATACTTACGAGGACGATAAACTTGACAAGGTACGAAGGTTATCATGCCGATGATAATCTCTACGTAATAAAATTTGCACAACTCACAATCGCACATGGCACGTTAGAGCCATGAAATGTGATCAGCAAATAATATGATTCGCAAGATTTTTCGCTCGATCCGCATCGGATCGCGATCTCTGTTGTCAGTTGACGGATAATTGTTAAGCAATTGAGATTTCGCAGAGCCAAAAAAAGAAAAGAAAACAAAAGAAGAGATCGTAACAACAATCCCCCGAAGGTAGCGCGCACAGGAGACGCTGCGCGCGGAATACATTTTGCGACACGTACGACGCCGGGCGCGGTTTAAACTTGCAAGCGGACCAGGGATGTATCGCGGACTACAAAGTCGTAGAAAATCTCCGCCAGGCGGGACCGAACGTGATATCCGAAGTCACTCACGAATTCATAGGATATTTTTTTCCTACCCCCGATCGATTCCTCACCTCGCGCGTTCCTCTGTTTTCCTTCGTTCCCCTTATATGTGCAACGCTTCTCCCTTTACCCGCGCCTCCTCTGCTTGGCGCGGCTCGCTCGCGGTGTCACGTGTGCCGTTTGGTAATGTTCCGAAGTGTACTTGCGCGCAGGCGCGTGTCTGTGTGTTTCCCGGGAGCGTCCTCGTTCTCGTCCGCTATAAATTTCGCGGCGATCAGCCATAAACTCTTTCGCCCGGTTCCACTTTCTCTAAGCACCGGCGCGGCTGCTACCCCGAAAAGTTTTTTGCCGGGAAATACATGGGGCGAGTTGGCGGAATCCCGCTCGCTTCACCGTATTGTCCAGCAGAAATTCCTCGCGGGCTTACGGCGCTCTCGCAATTGATACAATAGCCCGTTGCAAAACGGATTTCCGCGAGATACATGTCGCGGAATACGACGAGATGATAATATACTATGATAGTGCAATGTGTAAGTGAAATGCAAAGTGCAGATGCGTCGATATCAGCTCGTGTCTCTTCCCTCTGGCATTGCTCCAGCGTTTTTCGCTCTGCAGCTTTATGCTCGAGGCACGAGCATGAAGACTGTAACGGCATAGTGCTCGCCACGCGGGAACTTGCCGGCGCGAATTTATAGCGCGCGTGTGCGTCGCGAGTAGCACGAGTCAACAATGTAGGAAGTCTCGTAGAAATAACTCCGCAGAATGGACGGCCGTGAGCAATCGAAAGTATCCCAGTCACTTTGGCTACGACTCCGTGGAGAATCTCCCGACCGTAATAATAACGCTCGTACCTATCCCTTACCAGTAGTTACATCCGAGAGATAATCATCTTGGCGACCCAGTTTACAATGTATCCACGTCATAAGGGAGGAGGAGTGAAAACGAGAGACAGGGAGAGACAGAGAGAGGGGGATACGTGTGTATGTGTGTGTGAAGTGGTGCACACGTGCTCGAGCGAGACGTTTGCGCTTCTGAAAGCAGTCTTGATAGCCACTCGGGCGCGGTGCTCCAACTTTCGAGCGCTTTGCTTGAGATTCTACAGGGAAGCTCTTTTACTTAATCCAGGCATAATAATAATAACATTCTGCGGGAGTAAAATCGAAATGTAATGCGCGCGTGTGTCCCGACTTTACGAGCACGACGGACACGGGAAAAGCGAGATCGGGCCATCTGCATTCTGTGCGATGTCAATCGATCATATCGGCTCGATCGCGAGAGCAACGTGGATCGCGTAATTTCGCGAGCCGGCACCGCTGTTTTTGCTATGCAATTATTATTTACTTGGAGTCTCTCTCTCTCTCTCTCTCTCTCTCTCTCTCTCTCTCTCCGGGAATGCCGTAATTCTGCGGATCGATAACTGGGTTGCGCGAGCGAACGAGAGGACGGTAACGGTATTACAGGTAATGCCGATGGAACGTAGGCTTGCGTTTTCCGAATGATCAGGTCGCGAAGACTTGACCGAAGAGCGCAAAGGCTAATGACGAGTTTGACCGTCGAATTCTCGTGGTGCAAGCGGATGCGCGAGAGCGACATTATACAGCTGCCGCGTATCGTCCTTCTAGACGACGACGGCGATGGGTTTTGACTGCACTTCGGTGTCAAAGACGCAATAAACTCCGCGGCGTCGTCGAGAGATGTTTAAGTGCCTCCGGAGTTCTACGAGTGCTTCCTGGAGAGCGGCAGTCTCGCAGTGACCCAGTTCAAATAAAAACATACTGGATATACCACGTAAAATGATCAGCGAACGTGACTTCTTCGTCGGGAAGCTCTCTTACGGGGGATGCTATCTATTGACAGACTAGAATTTTCGCCGGAGGCGAAAGAGAAAAGATTACTGTACCGCGGTAGCGCGCTACTTATTGATTGCGTTTTCTCGCGGATAAACGCTGAGTGAGGCACGATAATTAAATTTCTAGACGCGACGATACGTCGCGACAATACGGTTCCAGCTAAAATGCCGCGGCTTTCATTTCCTATTGTATCGCAACGGCAAGTTGCGAGGACGTAAAGTGTTCATGTATCTCGTAGCAGAGTCTTCAGCCATCACGCATTTTCAGCGACGTGCGTAAACACTGGGTCAAACATTTCCCTTCCCCTCTTTCCTCTTTCTCCTTTCTTTCTGTCTCGTATCTTGTTTTTACGTTCTTCCCCAACCCTCTGCGCTTCCGAGGATCCAAGAGTAATTAGTTATGTCATCCGGTTTGCATTTTAAAGAAGCGATAGGAGCACTGGCGATGCACCGGTAACCTGGAATGGGGATAGCAATCTAGAACGGACGATAATTATCACCGCTTTATCCTCGGATATTAATATCGCGGATATTAACAACAAGGAATATTCCACGATGATACATAATCATCTGCAAACACAATACGGAAATGTCCGAGCGACTTCACGTTGCAGCAAGCAAAGCGCTTCTTAGATTACAAGTCACAAGCAGGAAAGGAAAACGACTTTCGCAGCACGAGAACGCACGGGAGATCCGAATAACTCAACGAGTTATGCAAGTTGCGACGAACACTTGCACGCCTGCGTGCTTAATCCCGAAGGTGCACACTTTCCTTCGCGATTCCTCGGTAGGCTCGAAGGATCGGATTGTCGGGCTTTTATTTCACTCCTCGAGAGAAATGTATCGTACGCTTATACTTCGCTACTGCGCGCCCTGATTATAGCAGTGTCGAATTTTGCTCCTTCGGCTTGTAGGAGCTACGCTCCGGAAACGTGCGCCAGGCTAGGAGGATTACGCGCGAGCATCTGCTGCCGCGTTCCCGTCTCGCATTACGTGCCTCCCTCTATTACGAGAGGCATTAATGCTCCCGATGGTCCCCGTGTGTTCCCCGAGCAGGGAAAAACAATAGGTAATTCCCGGGACACTTTCGCGCGCGCATGCTGATACCTGTCCATTGTTCCCCTGGCGGTCGACAGCCCAGTGGAAACAGCACGAGGATGTACGGCGGGCGCGCAGTCGAAATAAGCCGAGAAAGAGAAGGGCGCGAATGCATCGGTTCTTCGTTGCATTGCAAAACTCGGCGCACCTTTTTGCAGAGGGAACAATTACCATCGTCAGTGCGTCAGTGGATTCGATAAAGCTCGCTGCAGGCAAGGAGGCTTGGAAGGGCGTATAGGCGTCTAGATACGGGCAAAGCTTCTTGAAGAGTAAATAACGGCTCTGATAGAATCGAATCTTGGCGCGCGCGCGCGCCTCTGCGCGTCGTCGTCGTTGATGGCATCTTTATCGGCGCCATTACGCTCGGTTTGCCCGTTAGCCAAGTTTCCGAAATCAGGAAAAGCCTCGTCGAGAGTATCCCTCTCTCTTCCTCCTTCTGTCTCGTGTCCGGTTTATCTGCGGACGCTCCGTTCCTCTCCCCGGCGATTCCCTTCCATTTTTAAAGTTTCTGCGATTCCACGGGAATTCTACGGGAGATAAAGGGCAAGATGCTACCCTTACGGCCATCGCCTCGCGGTGGATTAGAGTCAGTGGCGGCTTCTGGTCATCCCGTCCGGCGCGCCAGGCAGCAGATTTGACAATTCCCCGTGCAACACTGTAGATTAGCCCATTCTGCGGCGGGACGTAATGAGAGTGGGTAGTTTCGAACCGCACGGTGAACCTGAGTGCGCTAAATTTGGCTGTAGTACGGTTGTAGTTCCCATCAGCGTCATAAGCCACATCGGCCGTTGCGTTGCAACCTGCCTACTGCCTAATGGCTACAGCCATTACTTGTCAAATATGACATGTTTCGACTCGGAAGAAATTATGCAGCTTACTGTTGATCCTCGAACGCCTCCTACAACGGATAAGCGGAGGATAAAATTGAAAATATTGAGCTTCTTCCCGTAACGCGATTCTTCTTTGTTGATTTTTGGAAATTGCAGTTCATCTGAATTACGTGTAGAATTTTCATCGCGTGCGGTTCAGTTTATTTGACAATTTGTACCATCTACTCCTGACACGTTGAAGGAAGCGCTTAATTTCGCGATATTTGTTGTATCTTCGTCGTATAACACACAACGCATGTAAAATATACACACGATACGAATACGCACTTTGGCATTGTGAAAATGATCGAATAGAATATCCGCGCATCATGCGGAGTTTATTTCTATATATTATATATATTAAAAATTGTATTCCTTCCTCGGTAAAATATCACGTACGTTTAACTGTTTACGTGACTAATTGGCGCTCCATTATTCGCGGTTTTCGTTCCATAGTTATCGCGTGTCACAATTATACCAAAATATCATGTTTTTGCGTTTGCTAAATGTGCGCATTCGCGATATCGTATATCGAAAACAAAGAAAAATTCATCTAAATGAATCCTCGGATTGTTATTAACGCTCAAAGCTTGAATCGTATTCAATGTCACTTTCGCAATCACGATCGCGCGGAATGAGTTAGTTATCTGTCGATAACTATTTCCGGGCTTTCGGCTATCTTAATCAAGCGATTACGGTGTTGCGATGAATTTATTCAAGAACACGATAATCCGATTTTAGCGGCTATTAGATATATCTTAAGAAAATCTTGTCTGCGCGTGCAAACTTTCCCCAACGACGACAGCTATTCCCCATTATCGGAGAATAATGCCGGCGATCCTCGTGACCGAGCATCGGATTCGCATTCAAATTCGGGAGGCCATTTTCGCGGGATGAATGGTTTTCCGTGAAAGCCGCAAATCCCGTCTTTTTCGTGCGATCGTACGGAATCGACCGTAATGATTCGATTACGATGATACGTCTTCACGGGCGCGCCAATAATCGGCGTAGTAATCTCGGCGGGAGCGTCGTGGCAAAATAATTCGGAGTCTCCGAATTATTAAGCGATCACCGTTGTTATCAAATGATATCATCCTTTGATAACATTACGACGTAACATAGTGCGCGTATAACGGTGCACGACGTGTTTACTGTTCAGCCGATCGTAATCCCACCGTAGCAGCAATTATCGTCTCGGCCGGATGGAGATGCCTCTCTGATCGCGTAAAATTAACGCCGCTATCATCCGCTTGAGTTTCGCCGCGCGGTACCGATGCGCATGCATCGCATTTGGCAGGCGGTGCGTGCATGCGAAAACAAACCGTAAACCTGCACTCGCTCTAATTATGTCGCCGCTTGATTCGAGAAGGCGTTGCTTGCAGTGAGAGACCCGCATTCAATCGCGTACACGCTAATACGTTGACTGCGCGTTTAACGTTGAGTTTGCTTACGAGATCGATGACGGCGATTGTTCGGTCTTATCGTTCGAGAATCGGAGCAAGCGGGCTAAAAGAAACGCGATTAATGTAAGGCCGTCAATTATCGTTGCGTCACGTGCCGCCGCTATTTCATGATTCGTCGTGTTTTTTATTACAATGATGAAGCAGCACGTACGGCGGTATCACGAATGCATGACTGCGGTGTACCATGATCGTGCAGCGTGTTCGTCCCCGCCTTTTTCCGCGCCGGCAGTTCCCGCGGGACGCAATCGAATGGTCCGTGTATCGACCGTCACGTTTTCACAAGGCGAGACGACGGAAACAGACTACGAAAAACGGCCGGAGTCGATGGATGGCGATGCGGGACACACCGCGCGAACGATGCAGTTTCTTCAGTGGATTTATCGCCCTTTAAGAATGGCCGATTCAATTACACCGACCGGCGTCTCCCGTATAGCGTCCGCTCGCCGGTACGTTTCTCATCCCTGCCGTCCAGTCGCCGGTGACCACACGGAAACGAAAACGAAGATGTAAGCCGGTAATGTGGCGAATACCGGCCAAGGTTTGACGCTATAATGGCATTACCGGGGAATTACAAGACGAACAGAGATTATCTCCTTTCGCGAGCACCCTACCGTCGAATTCCACCCTTTTCCTTTCGTTCTTCTCACCCGGCTTTTGTGCGATCCTGCATTCGACTTTCCCGCCTCCGCTCTCTCCCCCATCGCTCTTCTCGCGTTCTCCGCTTCGTTTCTCCGCTTCGTTTTCGTGCCAACCGGCTGGCTAGCTCTACTAGCACCAATCTCCGCCCTCGACATCCCTCTCGATCCTCCTCGTCGCGGCGAAACGAGCCCGGACCCTTCGCCTCCCTCCTCTCTCCACCCCTTCCTCGCTAAGCGTCGTCTCTATGTCGCTACGCCGCTGATGTAAATGGCTCCCGATATTCGTTACGGCGAAATTGTCTTAACGATAATCTACCGCACGGTGTTCCCGGTGCTTCCGGTGCCTCGCGCTCACCTCACCGCTCGTAATTTCGCTCCTTTCTCGCGAGGATTTTTTTAAATCTCCCTCTCTCCCCCTCCCTCTTCCACTGCGGCCATGCCGCGTCGTTTCTTCGCCGCTAAAGCTGACGGGACAATTCGAGTAATAACGTAAGAAAGATCGGACAATTTTTATTCGGAAGCGGAGTCGGCAAGCCGTTCGCCGGAGCGGAGCGGAGCGAGGCGCAACAACGCTACCGCAGTGGGATAAATTTATGGCAGTCAACTCCAATGCGCGACGAGTTTCAAGACGATAAATTATTACCCCCGTAGTTACGCGCGGATGATTGTCTGGCGTAATCGAAAGTATCATTCGCCTCCGATGTTTATTTACACGTCGATTTCGGTCTGTCCTCGTTTTCGCTGATCCTTCACGCGCCTCGCTCGGCTCTCAATCGCGTCATTCTATATCGATATCGATAATCCGCAAATAATAGAAAGAGATGGGGAGATAGAGGGTACACATACTACTTCGCCGCGGAATAAAAATCATGGGATCATTGTACCGCCGTTCATCTTGCCGTCCGTCTTATTTACTCGGCGGCAGTCTTTCATCGCGGGAGAACCCCCGCTATTTTTACCGCCAAATAATTCACGGCAGCCATTTTTCTAGCGGCCGAACTTCGGCTCGCTGAAGGGATAATATTTATCCCTTATCTCGTTCCAAAGGAATTTGGATGGCGGAACGAGATCTATAGTGGATCACACTTTCTCATGTCGGCGAGTTATCCGCGCATATAATCTGATTTATGGAGACATGGAATTAATCTGTAAACGCGACGAAGGCAATAGCGCGATATCGGACGTCTGCGCATCTCGTGAGAAAGATCGGTGCTCATTCACGTAAGAGGCAAGTTGGCATTGCGTTCCGTTTACGTGTTTGCGACGAAAGAAACGACAGCACGATCGACTTCTTTTTTCACCACTATTGCGTTTTCTTTAATTTAACATGAAATTCATTGTACGGTTTTATTCTACTATCGAGACAAGTCATATGACAACTCAGCGTGTCCTTATTTAATTTACGTAAAGAAGATTGCACCAGCATCTCACAGTATCGTTCCCGAAAGCGTAGAGAGAAGTTCTCTCTATCGTATTATTTAATAAGCAGTTTAATTACAATAATCGATTGTTCAAGAGCACGAATGCCGGAATTGTGCCGATGAGTTCTCTTAAATTGCACTCGTGACACGTAATGTTCCACGTATTCTCTCTCTCTCTCTCTCTCTCTCTCTCTCTCTCACTTTCCCCTCTCTCTTTCTCTCTATTAGAAAATGCCCGGTTGCGTCCGCAACGTCAATCGTCGTTTGTCGCGGCATACCGATTTTTATCGCTGGCGGTGTATCCGGGCCAGCAATCCGCTCCATGCCAACTTAAGCCAATGGCACAACGAGCGTGTGCCGTGCGTATCCGCGCGTACGGATAATTATTTGTGGCACGATTGCCAATTAAACATTGTTCCGGCGCCGGTATATAGCCCGCCTCGCCACCCTATCCCGCCGCTCGCGAGCCTTTCTCTTCTGGCTCGTGCACGGGGGGTTGGGTGAGAGGGGTCGAGGGGAGTGGCATGGCTGCGACAGGCGACAGCCGCAACGTGCGTCGCCGAACAAACTGTGTTCATTCACCCCCGGCTCAACCCTTGACCCCTCTCGCTCCTCTTCTCTCTCTCTCTCTCTCTCTCTCTCTCTCTCTCTCTCTCTCGTCTCTCTGGGCTACCCACCCAACTAGCAGACTCGATACTCGCGTTAACTTCACGTGGCGGATTCGCGAAACACTCTCGGTGCAACTGCATGCAACTTTCTCTACCCTCTCGCATTCGGTTTAAAGCCTGGGTCGGATCATGGTTAACGCTTCGTTCTTTCGTCATCGGGAACTATGGGGGATGCGCGAGCTGCAGCGGTGCGATTCGACCTGATACGATTCTCGTTGTGATTTGGGCGACGACGTTAAAACGGACTCTTAAAACGAGTCCTGTCCATTCCCATTGTGACAATTCTATTTAACATTTTTGAGAAACTTCTCTGCGATTTGCAAACGCGATACGAGCCACGATGTTCTCAGGACGATGCAAAGTCGTCATTTATTTTTCACAGGAGCATCGTAGAATTAATTAACGTGCCACGGCGCCGAGTTATGCCATTCAATTATCATGCCGGACGCGTCGCGAGTGATATATATAGCATCCCGGTCCCTATTCACTCGGAACTGACTATAATCGTACATATAATGTACACGCTACAGTTGCTGGTAATTAATTCGGGCCGTCCATTGTGCGGCATCGACGCATCTGGAAGAAGTAAAAGTATCATCATCAACAGTGTTTAGATTTCCTTGAAAAGAGCGCGACGACGGGTGGACTTGGGATGCATTTCGGCGGGAATGCCGAGACGAACGGAATGCGAGAGTAAGCCGACACGTGAAGTAGGGTGAAAACCAGCACTTATCACGTGGCCTAGCGCCACGTCGCGACGCGCGGCGTCTCTGACGCCCGCGCGTCGCGACAAGGCGTAACGAGTACACGTTGACGCCCGCATAATGCAGCGTGTCCAGCCTGCACGAGACGAAAATACCATCCGCATCCGCGGACTCGTGAGCGGACTCCGCGTCACAAATGATGATGAAATTATTGCACGGTGAAACAGCGAATTTACGGAATCGCCCCGTTCCGCTCCGCCACATCGGCGCTCTCGCATTGTTGTTTTCGGAGCGATGAAAATTAAATCCCCGCGGAGCCGACCTTCTCGTCAATGCGGAGGAAGGGTTAATCGGCGGAATCCGAGGGGATGATTCCGGTGGGGATTTTGTCTCGGTTACATATTCAAGGAAATGAACCCGAGGAAAGAGTCGCGCGCGCGCTTTGTGCGTGCGTCCGTTTCTGGCGCTCGCACTTTCGCGATGAAATCCGCGGGAGCGGGAGATTCCATGTTTCTCGAATTCCGAGATCGAGTACGAAGAATCTCGGCGCGTCTTCTCTGTTTTCTTTCTTTCTTTCTTTTTTTTTCCACGAACCAGTTCATCGGATTATACATAGATCCTATTGAATTTGCGGCTCACTAAGCCTCCGCGCGAATCAGTGGCATTTGCGGCCGTCACGGTTGCACGTAGCAAAATATTAATTGCAACGCTAATGTTTCACTCAGCTGCGCGCCCATTTGCGAGCATTATCGATGTACATAGCATTCGGCGTAATTTTAAAGGATTTTCGTGTCTGCACTGGCGGAAAGGGGGATTGGCGAGAGGGTGCAAGATTAGCATTGTTGGATAAAACGTGGCGCCACGGCTGGTTGCATTCATAACGTGACTGTGAAATTTCCACTTTGCGTAGGACGTGTCTTCATTTAATGGCCGTTAATATCGATTCATTTATCGGCGTTTCAACGCGCGAACATTACCATGATATATCTCCGATATACGTTAAACCGTTTAATTTTAGTTTTAAAATATCGCGGCCGCCGCGCCGCGCGATGAAATACTGTTAACTCTCCCGTAAAAGGTATTACGCATTTGTATTTGGTTACTGTAAATCCATCGGGAATTTCACAATGGATCATGCCTCACCGCGCGCGTACACTTGAAGCTGTACCGCGCGAGCGCGAGCGCGAACACCGTCGACGGTGTTTTAAAAAATTACAGCATCCGCGTTACGTACGCGCCGTGTACCATCTTCAATGTTCCCTGCGTCTCGGGGAGCTCGCTCGACTCGCGGACATCCGACAAACCGCGTGAAATATGCTAAAAGCATCGGATAAAAAATTCGATGGTACGAACTGTTTGAGCGCGGCTCGCAGAGATGTCGACGTGTACGAGCGGTGTCGATGCGTCGACGCGTCGTCGATAGTGTCGACTGGTAGAACGCTGGAGGATAAAGATCGATCGAGAGAAAGAGAGAGAAGGATAGCGCCCTCGTCGTTCCCGAGAGCGGAAGGAAAGCTGGAGGGAGGATTGCTGGATGTCTGACGATGGCAAGGCGGCAACGACGATCGGGTACGGTGGTGGATGTTGAGGTGCCGGAGTACCGCGTCTTAATAGCGATAGTGGCGTCGATGTGTCGAGGGAACCGGGGTTGGTGCGGGGTTGGTGCGGCATCGTCGCTGAACCTCCAGCCAGCCTCGGTCACGCCAATATTACTTACCTCCCCGAGAGGGCGATAACTTAATTGATGCACGAGCGACATTAGGACTTGTCGTCGGTATCGCGCCGTCATCGCGCGAGACGCATCGCCGGGAGATAATGCACGTCGGCTGTAATTCGTCGGCCGGTCTATGGGGAATCGCGAAAAAAGAACAAGCAGGCGGGCGTTTGACGGATGTAGCGCGAGCTCGCCGAAACGGAACTGGAGGCGGCTGTTAATCCTTCCGTTCATTCCGATCGATGACAGATCAGATCACTGATCCGTAAGCTCTCAAAAATTTGTGAGACGTTTGTTCGCCGGACGGGCGACAAGCAGCGATTTCTTTCAGTAAATAACAATCGGACATCAAAGCTCCGTTCTAGTAACAGCTCCCTGATGGCCACCGATGGGCGTCCGTTTCGGTTTAAGACCCCCTTATCTCCCGGAAACTCAGGCCGCCACTTTCCCCGCATTACGTAAACGTGTCGTAGCACACTAACACTAGTGGACATACACTTTATGTAGGTGCATGTCCGCTGCAGGCTGTATCGCGCTCTTTTCTTGCTCTCCGCGCTCGTAAATTCGTCGTCCGCGCGGCTCATCCGTGTACTCGATGACCGTACCACCGACTCTCGACCGGTCTCTCGACACGTAGCCTTCGAAGTGGAGAAACGCTCGTCGAAGGTCTCCAGCGTCCGGTTTATCTTGACGACATTCGCGAAGCAGAAGAGAAAAGAGACGCCATGAAAGGCGACGTAAATGTTACGTTATTTCAAAGGAGATAAAAGCCTCTCTCGGCTGGGAGCCGCGCGCAGGATGTGCTCCACATCGAGTAAGGGCCTCGTCAGTCAAGCAGGCTTTCCATTCCACGAGTGTTCGCGCAAATTAACAATTAATTTGCTCAGCAATCGTCAACGTACCGCTGTTGTGACAGCATTGAAACGCGAAACAGCAGAGTTTCGCATCTTCGTACGGTTCATTCGTATGTTCATCGCGCGCGTCTCAATGGAAATTATCGTCGCGCTGTCTCATTGTTAAAAATATTCGTGGATTCGGCAACTCCGGCAGTGCCGGCAAGAAGCTGAAGACGAGCCGAAGAGAAACTGATATCAATGCGACGAGCATGCTAATTGACTAAATATCTTCTGTTTATTTCGTTCCCATTATCGTAGCCGTAATTAAATTCCCTCAGACCTTTTTGAACTGGATGCACCGATCGGTTGCTCTCGTTCAGATCGTTTCATTAAGAAGCCGATACTTCGACGATGATCTTCAGCGCGCATGCCAGCCAATCGTACTCTTTTGGTGATTTTCTTTTCCTTTTCCGTTTGTAGTACAACGTAGTCGTACGCTTCCGGAGAGAATCTTTTTGCACATACGTGTCGCGCGCGAGCGTGTAGACGGGCTCGCGATTATAGGGACTATAGGGAAAAGGTGGAAAGAAAGAGAGAGAGAGAGAGAGAGAGAGAGAGAGAGAGAGAGAGAGATTTTCTCGATGACCGAGCATCGGACCACGAGTCTCCTTCTTTTTTCCGCAAGCCAGCGCTCGGTTACCAAAGTTACAAGCCTCGAGACTCTTGCTGTCCCCTTCTTGTCTCCCCTGCGTCTTCTTCTGCCTCTTCTTCTTCCTCTTCTTGCACTTTTTCGCTCTCCATCTCTCCGTTTCGCCCTCCCGCCGGCCTCCATATCCTCCTTCGCGAGATATATAGGCGCCCACTAAACTTCTGTCCTTCCCATCAATTTCGCCGTCTAAGAATCGCGGAACCAGGCACGATTCCGCCGCCCTCGTTTGCCAAACGCCTTCAGGCCTGATCTTTTTGTCGGCGTACTTCTCTCATCCCGCTCCTTCTTCCTCTCTTGCCATCTTTCGCGTTTAAAGGATCGTCTCCTGCGAGGGTCATCTTTCAGCCACTGCTGGCTCCTGGGGACCGATAGTCCATATCGATGAGCCCCGTAACGTTGCTCCGCTGCGATGTATGTGCCGTAATGAAAAAGCAAAGTAAAAAGCTACACGGCTAGATTCGCTTCTAAGGACCGATCGTAATTTAATTAATCGGCAGTGTTTTATTCCAATGATCTCACGCGAAATCCTAATCAGTTATATCGACATGGCATTCGATATCGTATCTAAGATAGTCTTATAATTCTATGATCGCGATAGATCGGAAATTAAATATCGCCTGAATGGTACAACTCAACAGAATAGATATTCTATTACGCACGGAACACAGCAGACGAACTGTTGTATCCGATAATCCGATTGTTATGTTTACATTCAAACGTCATAAATTCCGATTGGTCCGTATTCCGGGAAAGGAAAAGGTCAAAGCCGATGTATCGGTATGAATCACAACACGCCGGATAAGCCAGCCGCGCGCGATCCAGCATCTATAAATTAAAAAACTGTGACTCTGTACTTTCGTCGCGATTCTCCTCCGAGCTGTAAGTAATTGCACGGCGACGGTTAGCCGCGTTATCTGATTATCTTGTCGTTATATCTCATGCAGTCCCCCGCAGCAGTCGTTCGCGTTTAAAGGATCGCCTCCTGCGAGGGTCATCCTTTAACCGCAACTGCTTTCTGGGGAGCGATCCTACGTTTCTACGTTTCCTATGACTCTTTCAAACGTATACGATAACGCCGCATTATTCGATGCGACCACATTCGGGTATAAGCAATCTGGCCACGCGAACCGCTCGTAAAAGCCCTCCATTGTTCTAGATCGGTAAATATCGCGACACGATGGAAATTTTGTTGGATGCAATTGAGAAAGTAGACCGCACATTAATGCTTTTGGAGACTTTATCGCGCTGCTGCAAGCAATCGATGAATAATTCACAACATATGCGGCGTTGAAACGTGTCGAAATGGATCTCGAGTTGGACGTCGAGTTTTCTACTTCGATAATTAAAATTTCATGCGTCTGTCTGTTTTATCTGTGAAAGAAAGGCAGTCGATACAGAGAAGGAGCGTTAAATCGTAATTAAAAATAAAATCTACTTTATTTACGTTTTTACTGTTAACGTCGATTGATCAAATCGACTTTGCATACGTGCATACCGCGCATTTATCTTCGCGTCTCTCGGAAATTGAAAGTGTTTAAAGGCGGATAGGTATCTGGCAGTATGCATCGAACGTGCAAACTTGATGTTGAAGCTACTTACAGTGCCGTAGCATGTGATATACGCGCTCGACGTGCCGGCCGTCCGTTCGATTTTCGCTTACCGACCGGATTATTTCCCAACGTTGCAAAATTTCAAGCCCTGCGTGGTTGGTTTCAGCAACCCGTCCCGTTGCAATGGCGTAACGAGAGTTTAAAGGTAAATTCTAGAGAAACGTGAACTCTGATGTCGCGCTAAAAACCGCCTCTAATCTCTCGCGGATATTCAAAGCGCTTTTCCGATAACGCGTTAAATCGTTCGATCTTGAAAAGCCTTTCGATGAATTGAAAACATTAGAAAAAAGAGGAAACAGTTTCGAGAATAAATTCGTCAGATCTTTATCGTTTGATTATTTGTAATTACAGAATAGCGCAATGATCGCAAGTGGATATTAATAACTGAAACGAACGGTCTTGTTGCGCTTTGAAGTAAAATCTATATGACTCCAACAATGGGATTCGTTACTGTCTGCAACAGCGATTATTGATATTAATATTAGTTGTAATTAACGCTTCGTTTTGTCTTTCTCTCTCTCTCTCTCTCTCTCTCTCTCTCTCTCTCTTTTAGCTCGCACGCTAAACGCTCGCATGCGGAACGGAGAGCGGTCTCGGCCGGATGGCGATTCTCGCGCTTACGCTGCTGAAATATTGTAGTGTGCCGATTATTTTCATATTTGTTCCACGCCGCGACCGCGAATTGGAACGAGATTTTATCCCGTACACCGTGGAAACAATGGGCGAAATGAAATTCGCCGCCGCGTAGAACAATGGATTACGGAAAGTCGAAATTGAAAATTCTCGCTCGTATGCGCGGCGTGACTCGCAAATCCACTATGCAGTGATTTGTAAGGAATTATCCGCGTATAAGGGTAGTAACTAACGTGCGAAGTTTATCTGGCTTATCTAGGCGGACGGGTTGTCAATCGGATTTGTTGCTTTCGCGGCCGAACCGGCGATTTATTTATGCGATCGCGCAGCGCGCGATTTTCAGAAATTAAAAGCCGCCTATTTTTCTTCTCTCTCCCTCTCTCTCTCTTTCTCTCTCTCTCTCTCTCCCTCTCTCTCTCTTTTCATTTTTCCGTCTTTTTATCCTCGCTTCGTTAATTTCTCATCGCGGTTTCGTTCGCGCAAGCGAATTTAATCAACGTTTCATCCCCGTCAACGGCATGGGAATTCCCCCTCCCGCTCCTGCATAATCGTAAGAAAGAGGAGAATCTCCCTCTCTCTCTCTTTTCATTTTTCCGTCTTTTTATCCTCGCTTCGTTAATTTCTCATCGCGGTTTCGTTCGCGCAAGCGAATTTAATCAACGTTTCATCCCCGTCAACGGCATGGGAATTCCCCCTCCCGCTCCTGCATAATCGTAAGAAAGAGGAGAAACGCGGGCGCATTAAAATAGAATAATAATAATGTCAAGGCTGTATTCATCAGGGGACATAATGTACCGCGATGATTCGGCTCTTCCACAAATCGCACGGACAATTTGATCCCCATTCGAAAAATAAAATGTCCGAGTGAGTTTTTCTCATGCTTGATGAACGGCGAAAGCCCGCGCGGAACGTGTTGGTGCACCGCATAATCGAAATTCCAATTTGCAAAGCAATTCGAATCGCTCGTATCGAGAGCGCTCGTATAATTCTGTTCTTACTTAAAATCGCTCCTGCCGTTCGTCGACGTTCTGTCGGAAATTGCTGCGAATTTAAACGACGCGAGAGATGTCCTCGAGATCCGTTCCCAAACGGAACGAGAGTTAAAACGCGGCCGATGGAACGTCACGGTGGCTTTTCCAAGCCGTACAAAGGTTTTAACGTGACCCAACGGAGTTCGGGTCGCGGATTAATGGGAATTTCGCAGTAGTTGCAAACAGTAGTCATACGTGAGAATCAGACGAGTTCAACTAGCAACGCTCGATCAATCGGAACTAATTATTTACAAACAGCGCGCGTTATGTCTTCCTGATGAACAATTACTAATTTATCGGATGTTATAATCCGATTATCGAATTAAATGAGATCGTTCCGCGAGCAGAGAACTCAATTTCTCTTTCATACTGCTAAAAATTAAAAACGACCAATTATGGCGTAGCTCGTTCTGTGCGATTCGATTATCGAGCGTTGTTCGTTAACTCCATACGCGTGTATTTCCGGATTTTCCTCGCGTTTGGAGAACGCGTTGAAGGAACGCGTCGAAACGACGCGATGGCGATTCATTAAAAATGCGGGGGCAATTTCGCGAGCATATTCCAAGATCCCGCTTCGATTCGACTCGCGCGAATTAAAGGGGAATCCAATGCTACGGAAATTGCGCGCACGCACGCACGCACGCACGTTTGATACAATGGAACCGCGTCCGCCGAGCCGTCTCTCATTCTACAACGGAAACCGCACTTATACGTACAGCCTCCGCGGCTGCGGCGTACGACGTTGCTGTGTAAACTTGCAAATATTTCGACGCTGCAAACCATCGCCCGTTACTATGCAAAGTTGCAAATATTCTGCATTGTTACCGCACGGCATTTCCATGCAAACTTGCGGATATTTGTGCATTGCTCGTGCATCAACATCAGGGATGTATTTCTTGACAACACACGCTCGTAGGATTGTCGTTAACTCCTGTCTGCGGAAAGGAAATATCAATTCCCGATGGGGGAATGCACAACGCATTGTTCAAGTTGCCGGCATAGCTAATCGAATGCCCGAGTACGAGATACGAATGATTCACCGCGAATGCTGCCTGGCGAGTTTTTATTATTCCACTTTTATTATTCCTCCTGCAACGAGACATAATGCGACAGCTACACGGTAGAAAGCAGGCATCGCGAGTTCGCCTCGCCTTAGACAAATCCAAATAAGCGTCCGAGGGTGAGCGCATAATTTACACGAGCTGCGCGAGCTGACTCATGAAAACATAATAAAAACATTCGACTTCCCGTCGAATCCGGGAAGTCGATGCTGCTAGTTCGAGGTACAATAGAAACTACCAGCCGATTAATCGATAAGCCCTCGTCTAGTGGCTGAAAGCGAGAGTGCTTCTTCGAGACGCGATCGTTGAAAGACAAGAGAGTCGAAGTTCGTTTTTCCGCCTCTCTTTCTCTCTCTCTCTCTTTCTTTTTCTTCTTCTTCACCTTCAAGACGTTGCACTCCCACATTGCATTTTCCGAGTGCCTACATCCGTTGCTCTGTATCATCTGCTCCATTGTAGCCGTTTAACCGCCGTTTAAGAGTAACCGACGATACGATGAGGACGTAATTAACTCGTCTTGTAGTTTCCCTGCCGCTATTCGCGGGTTCTCATGATACATAAAATTGTCTTCATCGTCCACTTAACGCGATTGTCTCGTTAACTCTTCCGTACATTCCATATACGTTACACACTCCGGTTCGATGTCAATTGCCGAGCCTTTCTCGCGATATGAGTCCTTCGGACGCGTTTGAATGTCGATTAAATAACTAAGCACGAGCATCTTGTAATCGTTGAGATCGAGAAGGTAAATATTCTTTGTATCCCTCTTTTTCTCTTCCGAGACGTATGAAAAATATATTACGAGAACTTGTTGCCGACGTTCGTCATTTCTACAGGGCGTGGACTGGCATTCGGACAATCGCGGGGACCTGTCTGTGAGAACCGCTGAAACCCAGCCTGTGGATCCTCTATTCTCGCTTCGATGAAGAGAGGATGTCCGTGGAACCGGGGACTATTGTCTTAATTGAGAGAGGTTAATTCGAGACGGACGAGTTCTGCGAGATATAGACGTTCTGCCGCGCTTAGCCGGGTCTTAGATGAGTTTCTCATTGCCCGATAGCATCGAATGGATATATAGACGTATATTCTCAGCGGTCGTCACAGACCTCCCGCCGAGCGCGATTGTGTATGAGCATGTACAATGTACGTGAGAAATCTACGATGAAGCTCAATGCTAATAACGATAGACATCACGGTATTCTCGTATTTCCATATTACGGTTACGATCTGACATAACCGCGCGACGAAGAAACCCGAAGAGGATTTCTGGGGAAGGAAAAAGAGAGAGAGAGAGAGAGAGGGAGAGAGGGGAAGCTTTCTATCGATCCAATAACGCGCACGAATCTTCATTGATATTCGAGAATCGCGTCGCCGACATTGATTCCACAGATAGATATCTCTCGCGCTTACCGTAATGCGACATCCTCCGATTCTCTCCTCGCGTCGCGAGTTCCCTTTCCGCCGTGTATTTAGTCAGTCATCAAGGATTACGCGGCACTTACGGTCTAATCTAATTTTTAACAGGCCATTACTTCGGCGAGCAAGAAATGTTTCCGAGTCCAGGCGACCTCAGACACCTCGGCGCGTCTTACAGAAAGTACTCTTCGCTCCACGAGTATCCTCATTGCATAATGTACTCGCCGAATGGAGCGAGGGGTGACGAAGGGGAGAATGGCGAAGGGTATGAAACACCGTTCTGCATAGCTGTCGGGGCGCATCTCGAATCGAGGGTTCGCGGTGGATGAGAGAGTGGCTCTACACAAGAAAGCGAAAGATATAAAACGAGAGAGAGAGAGACAGAGGGGGGGGGAGGGGGAGAAGAGAGGAAGAGAAGAAACGTGGAGAGAAGAGAGAGCGAAGCTTCACGAGAGAACGAGCGTGGAAGAAGTAGAAAAAGCGATGGAGACGGAGAGACGACGGAATCAGGATACCGCATTTTACGGACGTGACCAGGCATAACGGAGATTCCGTTGCGGAAAAGGCAAGAAGAGGATGAGTGGCGCGAAGCTAAATCCTATATATAAGGAATTACGTGACGTAACTAATGATATCCGGCAGAAGTGTAATACTCAGATTATTTTCTCGATCGACCGGATGCCTTCGTCGAAACGTTGATGCGCCACCGCGATTGTCCGTCTTGGATATCTGTAGTCTCGAACAATCGATATTGGAAATGATGCATTTCCGATTCGCTTATAGCGACGATCGTAAATATGCGATTTGTTTAATTTGTAAATTAAATGCACTTTGCCGCATCACTTTCATATTTTACGGAGAAGACGATCGATCTGTAGATCGATCATGATTATTTTATGCGTCATAAAATTATGACTCTCAAACTAGACAAGTTTGCGTACTGTTTGTCCGTTCTTTTCTTGAACCTGCCGGAGAACAGAGAAATATTATATTTGATCTTGCATTATATAAATTTGATTTATATATATATATATATATATATATGTCTCCATGTTTCTCTTTATGGCCTTTGAGAAACTCAAATATATCCACAAGAAAAGAATCGCGAGGGGAAACGCGAGATTGCATAGGCCGTCGACGCGATCAGGCACGTGGCAAATTTTCTTGTAAAAGCGACAAAAGATTGAAGCACGTCCTGAACAATAAGAAACGAAAACGGTGCAGTGCCGCTTTCCTTTAGCCGTCCTGAACTTCCGGAATTCTGAATATTCTTCTTACTGAACTTAAGACGCGAAATGCTTTTTATTCGCTCCGTTGGATGCGCCGATGCAGCCAAGCGAGAGCTTCCCTGCGACGCGCGAGTTTCTTTTGTAAATCGTTTGGATTGCGCCACGTTTCGTGTAAATCCGTTAAAGCCGACTGGATCTAGATTAACGTCTAACGTTGCCTCTTTTAATTGCTTAATTAGCGTAACAAGGGAATATGATTTTCTATTTCCGTTGCAAATGAAGAAAACTTATTTGCGCAACTTCTCCTTTATTCGCAAATGGCAAATAGATTGGACATTTTGGAAATTTTGAAAATAATTATTATAATTTGCCCCACAAATAAAACGCAAAATGGTTACTTATGCGGATCACATAGTAACTAAAAACAAAATTTTTTTCTTAAACAACTTGCTCTCTCGAAAGTTTGCCCCGTTGTGAAAAATTCAACAAATGTCATTCAATGAAATTCCGGCAAATGTCCATTTATTAAAAGATCCTGCAACGAAGAGACACGCACGCACACTGCGAGTTGGATAAATTCCAAAATGAATTTATTATTTTATTTTCGTGGAATGGAACGTAACAACGCTAACTCGGGCTCATAGATTGTTTTAAATGTCAGGCTGTCGGGCTCGTTTTTAAAAACCAATTAAAAGTTTTTCTCTTGTACCCGCTCCAGTTATCTCCATCTCTCGCTCCCTGTCTTTGCCGTCTTTGCGAGAGATGTTTGTCACAGAGTATGCACCAGCGAGAGGGACCGGACAACTCGCGAACTCCGCGAGCGATAAAGACATGTAATTCAAGAAACATAATCTCACGAGATGGCCGGACTCTCCGCGAGTTCTTATTGTCCTATTTGCTAATTAATATAACGTACCGTTCGTTCATTGCAGCAGCGCGTGGCGCGATAACGACGGCGCTAGTTCCTAATTAAATCCTCGGTCAGATTAAGAGTACGCTCGTGTATATCCGCGCTAGAACTGCCCGTTAAGACGGTATTCTAAATGGGAAACACTTTTCATATCCTGAGAATTCCTTATTCCGGGTTAACGCTCGACAAAGTTACAAGTTCTTTATTAAAGCGGTAAGATCTCGCGTTATAATAACCGGAGGCCAGTTTATCCGAAATCTCCTTAAAATTGATTTATTAAGTGCCCGAACGATCCCATAGTCATTTCGACGACGATATAAGGATCGTAAAAATTCTAAATACACTTACACGTACGGCGTCCTCGTCGAGGAGGACGTTGTATCGAGTATCGTGCTGGCTTAATACTCCAAACTCCCGTAATCTCAAAAGGGGCCCCACAGTTAAAAGTTTCCTCCTTAGTTTCAGCAACCCTTTTTCCCTTTCGTTCCTCTTGCCAGCCCTTCGACCTCTTTTCCCTTCCCTTCCTCGTTTCTTCTGTCCTTTCTTCTTTTCTCTCCTTTCTTCCGCAATCTCCAGCTTAAAGCACGGATAAACTGTTCTCTCTCTCTTTCTTTCCCGTCACGGGATGTTTTGTCCCCTTAGTGCCCGGGCAGCAGAAGTAAAGTTATGCGAGCGATGGAGACGTATAATCTAGGAAACGCGGCGTACATGCACACACGCGCACACCGTCACGGAAGACGCGACTTCGTCGCGACTTGTTGTTCTTCTTGCTAATGAATACCCGTTGACTTCCTGACGCCACGGCAGGAGAGACAGCGGGAGAGCCGTTACTACCGTAGCTACCGCTATGTAATTATCCGGGCGACCTTTTGTCGGAATAGACACGACCCGGGAAAATAAGACACGGCAGCGCGCCGAGAAACAACGAAAAGTACCCGGCTTAATATCTTTCTCTTGTTTTCCTCCTTGTTAATCTGCATCTCCCCGGCACCGGCACCGGAAACGCGCCCTCCCGAAGTACGAAATCCTTAATGAAGATCTCACCCGGTTGCCCCGTCTCCCCTCAGACTTTCGAATGGTTCGGCGAAATGCTCGAACGTTGGCGAAAACGCGAGCGCGGCCGATTTACTCACGAAGAGCGCGTTCCGAAATCATCGCGGAATTCTCATCGCGGCTCGGTCGCGTTTATGTTCATCTCCGTGTGATCATTCGCGGTATCCCTGAACCCGAGTGCCCTTCCTCTTGTTGGATGAGTATCGGGCTGCGCGGAAATTCCCCGTTGCTTCAATTGTTCCTTTAACGTGGAATCCCCGTTGCTCTTTGAATTGTTTTCGCGTGTAAAGCCGGCGATATATTTTTCATTTCGCAGAGCGAGGCATTTCCAGCTGACTTGACGTTTCTGTTACGAGCAAAACCTGTGAGTGATCGTTAGGTGAAAATCGCCTCGTCGATTTCATACCGTTTTTTTAATTGCTACCGGAATATCGGCGTCATCGCGTTGCTGATAAAGAGCGGATCCGTTCTCTCGAATGAGTGGATCGTTGAAATATTGCCAGGTGCCGAGTATCAGCCTCGGCCTACCGAAATGAGTTCTATACCTTTCCGACAGCTGACTCCGGATTAACCGGCCCGCGAGGGGCGGCTGACTAGGGGTAGCTGACTGTGGGGTATTAAAGGCGGGCGCCGCGTTGCTCCGATATTGCTTTCTTCAATTTGCAACCAGCTAGAACCGTGTCGCATCGATATCTTACATAGCGACAGTCGTTGCGTCCTGGATTCAATGGCACGTGAATGAATAAATCAACAAGCTTTATCGCTTGTTGCATCGTCAGGAAGTGCTATTTCAAATCACAAATGGATACTGCAATCGAAATGCGTCAATTGCAATCGACCCGTCGGTAGAATCGCAATGTTTTAACGTCAATATGGAAATCTAATTTATTTTAATATCGGTATAGAAACCTAATTTCTACGATGGATCAAGATTATAAAAATGCTTGGAGCGTTCTTCTCGTGAGACTCGAGTACGTCTACTTGTGTAACAGCTCCACGAAAGATCCACGAAAGATCGTGAAAGTGCACGATCTCTTCGATCTCTCTCTCTCTCTCTCTCTCTCTCTCTCTCTCTCTCTCTCTCTCTCTCTCTCTCTCTCTCTCTCGGGAGCGCTTTGCAAAATATCTTGGACATATGTATTTTTGCGCGCGGCTTGCAAGAAACTTCGAAGCGGAACGTCCGCGCGGAAGCGAACAGCGCCGCAAACAACCGGCATTATTTTTACTTTCGCACTGTAATAACAACAGCGACGTCCGCTACTCCGCGCAGACGGCTCCCACTTTAGCGCAGGGGTGACATCGTAACGAGAGTTGTTGCGAAACTGCGGCCGCGATGATTCAGGGAAGTTCTTTCCTTTTCTTTTCTTTCATTCTTCCTTTTTTTTACAGGCTCTCCTCCTTTTTCCGGGGCTCCAGTCCGCACTTTCCGCGAACACGTCTTGTTTCTTCCACCGGCCGGCTGGCGATCGTTCTTTTTCACTTACGCGATCTGCACGCGTCGTTAACGTTAAAACGCGACAGATCCCGGACCGCGCTGCGCCTGCGTTTTTACGTGGCCGCATCTTTTCTTCGGCAGCAGATTAAGTATGATGGATGAATCCAGTGTTTCTGTCGTCTATTAAGCGCGCGCGCGCGCGCGCGCGGCGAATTTTCAAGAGGCGAGGGGACTCTTTATCCGCCGTATAATTACCGGGCGGTTTTGCGAACGCCGCTTAAACGCGGCGAGCGACATACGGAAGACTTTTATCACGTTGTGTGTACTTTTACGAGCGTAATTGCGAGGCAAACGCGATCTGTAGCCTGTATTAACCGGCTGTTGTTACAATGCCGCGTAATTTCCACGCTTATTTTCATCGTTAAACCGGCAGCGGATACTCTCTCTCTCTCTCTCGCGCGCGCGCGCGCGCAAAACCGTATAGTTGGGCAAGAAAGTCGGAAAATCGATATTTTCGCGCGTCACGCCGGCGCGCCGGGCTTGTTAAATATTTCGGTCACGCGCCAGGCAATTACATTTCCACGCGTCTGAAGCGATGGCTGCCGGTGACGGTATCGCGCAGTTCCGCAAGTTCGCGACAAAGGCAGCGGAAATGCGTGGAACGAAGATTTCCGTTCGGAGTCCGCCGCGGAAGTTGGTCGGGCGCGTATTAGACATTAGGCGTTCATGCAAACTTGTTTGTTCGCCGTTGACAGCGAGCACAACAACAACAACAACGACGACGACGACAGCGGCGACGGCTAGGCCGGGTTAAGCCGGGCTATAACGTACGATCCATGTTCCGGAATTAGATTCCGGAATTTGTAATGGCTGCTGACATCCCGCCGATACGAAACGCTGCGCGTTTCGTCGAGTTTCACGCAATCGCGCCCGAAGGAATCCAATTGTACGGAAAGGGCCAATTATGTAAAGTAAGCCGTTGAAAGAAACGCCAGAGATGCGATGGTGACGCGATTAATTCCGCGTAGCTTGATTACCTGCGCTATTTTCCTCACGGACACATCCACATGCGTGCCTTCCCTCCTCCTCCCCTCGCCCTTTCGCCCGGTTCTCTCGGTTGGCACGTTACGTTTGCATTTAGATGAAAAACGGATAGCCGGCGCGGCGTCCAGGCGAAAATCGCGATCGGGAAATCGAGGACGAGGTTGAAGCGCCAGCGATGAAATAAGGGATGACCGCGACCCACGCGTAATTTCAACCCAGTGTCGCTCGCGCTGCCTACAATTATAGCGAGCATATCTAGGAGGTGAACGCGAGAGATCGTTCGAATCTCATCATCGAGCTATCGATTTCCGCGCGCGATCTCGCGAGCTGAAAAGGCGGCCGCGAAACGAGACGGAAATGAAAAGTCAGTCGCGCGCCCATGGCTGGATGCGTTTCGGCGATTGTTACGGCAATTAGGGATTCCAGATTGCTGCGGAAACCGTCAATCTGAAAACCCGGCCGAAGTAGAAACGGATACGATGTACAGGCGGACGTATTGCGCTTCCGTTCGGAAGCGCGAGACGCTGCTGCTGCTGCTGCTGCTGCTGCTGCTGCTGCTGCATTATTCATTCGGACGGCACCAGCAACGTTCGATTAACAGCGTTTCCTCGTGTTGTCGCCGCATGGCTCGTCGATTTACAAAGGATATCCCGTTGCTCGCGCTGTTGGATATTTTGCCGCAAGATCGGGCGACCGTGGCCGACGTTACGCGATTTCAACGTCAGCGCGCGGGATCGCGCGACGCTGAAATCCGTCTCGCTCTAATGTCGCGAATTGCTGCAGGACTCGTGCGCGGAAGAGAACGTCGAGAACGTGAAATTAGAGAGCGTGCTTTCATTACTGATACCCCAGCACGGAATTCACTTGCGTCCATCACGACTGCCCATCGATCGGCCGCTGCCTCGTCGCCATCTGCTGCTCGCCTCGCGCGTAATGTAAAGCACTTTTTCACGATTTAAGAGCAGACTCAGGCCCGATGTATCCCCCGAGGAGAAATAGACGGTTCCAGGACCCTTTACTTTAGTGCTCACGAGGGTGATGTTAGTTGACCATGGATGTGGGTCATGCGAAATTTCCGACGTGGTGATTATCGGTGATCGGAGCTCGTGACGAAGTTAACGCCGAACGATCATCGTGGTGACGATAATACTCGAACGACAATACTCCCTCGTTTCTGACGACTGAAATAATCCCGGAACGTTCCTCCGGGAAGGTCTCTCGCTGAAAATCGCGTCGAGCCTTTTAGTTTTTCACGTCGCATCGCCGTCGAGGACCTCCCGTTGCGATCGGAGAACACCGCCGCGGATCGATCATTTTATCCGCCGAGGCTCCTCGAAATTCGTGGCGTCCCCGACACGCTCGTCGAGATCCCGGCACCGTGGCGAGGGCTCGTTCGTGCGGTGATTTTGCGCCTTTAATATCCAGTTTAAATATTCATGAGGTGCGGAGCGCGGTGCGCCGCTCTCGATGCACACAGAGGGTCTCGACCCGACGTGCTTTAGCCCCGGGTACTGTAGCTCGCCGGAGCACCATCGTCGACCACGAGGGGTGGTGCGCGATTTCCACCACTCTCCGTTAAGGTACGGCGAGTGTAACGGCGAAGGATGCCGCGTATGCCTCGGCACGGCGCACCCCGATGCGTGCATCCCTCGATCAAAGCGAGTCGCTCTTCATTCGCCGGAAAGTCAGCTTTTTCCCGAGAGCACCGGGGCGCGGGGTAAGGTGCGCTCACGTTTTTCCATTGGAATAAATATTTATCATTAAACATATCTCGCCCGAGTCCGCGGTTCTTCCGCGGCTCCACACAACTGTGGCAAATCGCCCTGTCGCCCTTTCCGGTACGCGACAGAGTTAGATATCGAGGACTTTTCTGGCAAAGTTGCGCGTGTCGTCTCGCGCGAAACAACTTGCGGGGTCGAAGGTAAATGATTATCACGAACGCTGCATGCATCGCGGAACGACGGTGAACCGAGGTCGCGCTCCGGCGCGATTCGGCACTTTGCCGTTCGCTTCCGCTGAATTGCGCGTGACAATTTTTCCGAGACGAACGAATGGATTTTTGCGACGCGACGTAAACGCGACGTCGCGATTCACTCGCGTCACTTCGCATACTCTTGTTCTACCAGCGTCATAGTGACTCACATCTCCCTACACTTACCGTGAAGACGCCGGCGGCATCGTCATCTAAAGGGTAGACGGAATTACGCCATCGCGCGCGTTGTTTTGCCGGCGCTCGCCGAGATTTAGACACAAATCTTCCTGACGTGGCGGCCTTGTAATTTCTTGTCTCGCAGCCCGACTATTATTGGATTAGGTTCCTAACATGATTGCCGGCACGGTAAACTTTGGAATGCCATTACGTCGTTAGTTCTTATGCGCGAGAGCCGCATCATCAGCGGGGATAACGTCGCCGTGTCTTTGCGATTCGTCGTGGATTCTTACAGGATTCTTACGACCATTTATCGATAAGTGGCTTCGACGGACTGCGCGATGAAAAAATGCCGGTTGCGAGCAGCGTCGAGCCGATTTGATTAATGCTTTTCTCTCGAACCGGATCGATCGCAGTCGCGCGCGATCGTTGCACGTTCTTTTCCAAAGGACGCGAAGGAATCTCCCGACTGAAATTAGCCGGCGAATTAGGTCGCGTTAATAGCTCGCGCGTTAATAATTTCGCTCGCACTCGTCAGAGACGGGCATAATGAGGATACGACGCGGAACGAGCGCGCGAATGCGAGAAAGGCAAAGAGCTCGGAACGGCGGCCCGCGCGCCGCCCGCTCATAAATCACTATTAAATCTTGAAAGGTATGGCTACGCGGTTTGTCGAGTAATCTATCAGGACAGTCTACCTAATATAACGGTCGAGTAATTGCGGTCGGTGTACGCCGGCATGCGGCACGATCGATCCGCATTCGTTGTATGCCTAATGACCATGCAAACGGCACGATCCTGCCGTACGCTCGCGGCTTGGATTACGGTGACCTCCTGATTAAATTAATAATATCGTCACGCACGAGAGACCTCTCGCGTATTCGCATTTACATTTTTTCGCCATTGCGACCGACCTCGCGAATAGGTTTGGCAGGCACGCGTGCAAGAAAGCGCGACTGATCGCGAAGGCAGGTGTCAATTTCTCTGCGTCTGCGTCTTCTTTATATCTTGCAGTGCGAATTAAATTCCTTTTCATCAGAGGGAAAAGGAAGAAGGGGAAATCTCGCGGGATGCAGACGGGATCCACTCACGAGGCGAGGAACGAGTGAAAAAGCGCCCGTGTCGCGATTTACCGCGTTCGCCGCTTCTTATCGAAACACGGAACTCGGCGCGCGCTTTGCCACGTCGCCGCCGGGCGAGTTTCCCAGATCGTGGAACGGGTCAACGTAAAAATAACCTTTATTACGTTATGTAATCAGTTAGTAAAAGCAATTTCGCTAAAAGCTTAGGGGAGGACGAGGGAAACGCGGCCTCGCCTTCGTGAACTCTCACGGCCTGCTTTTGCATAACCGCGGCGGTGCCGCGGCGGCCCCCCTTCAGTTTCCCCCTTTCTCCCATTTCTTCGCCCTCTTAGTTTGGCAGCAATTACCATCTACCCGTTTTTCGGGATCTGTTCAAAATGATAAGTGTTACGAGCGAAGAAAGCACTTAATCTCCCCGCCGGCGAACGCGCCGTTGTTGATTGCAGATTCAAAGTCTAAGCGCCGCTCGCTCGCCCCCCGCCCCCTTCCCTCTTCCCTCCTTCCTCCTCCATCAGTCTTTTTGCGTTCTATCTTCGCGCGAATGCGCTTCGAATTAAGGTAATCGAGGTAAGAGCGTGCGATCGAGTCCGAGATAATTGCGTTCGCACTATGCGAATTTATGCGCGAACAAAGTGCCAGCCCCTGCCCTTCCCCCTCTCCCCCCCCCCYGGCGTGCGTTTTCATCGAACGTCGGCTGTTTATGGCTTCATCGCTTACGGCCATCAATTTCCGCGGACGTGAAATTTTCTCCGCACCGCGGGGTCCAACTGTTGCGTCAACGGCGCGCCTTCCTTTTCGTCTCGGGGATTCGTCCGCTTAATTAAGCTTTCGCGACCTTCGCGCCGATGAGGTGCGAGCTCGATAAGCGGCAAGCCGTTTTACGTTTCGATGTATGCGCGAATATCGCTGCGAGTTCCTTCGGTGCGATAACGGTGCCGGCAAACAATGCCGGTGAAAATGACGTTTTATCAATTCATAACCGCGAACGCCGCGACCACCTATCATGCCTTGGGGCCATAAATGTTAAAAAAAAAAAAAACAAACAAAAAAAAAGGAACAATAACACCAGGCGAAACAACGGGGAATAACGGTGCCTCGTTTGAAAGAAAAATAAAATGGAGGTATCCGAAATATACCGGTGACAGACTGTTCGAAACAAATGTTTAAACTCGCCGCGCAATTTATTTCGCTTTGCCAGCTAAATATATCCGGAGCAGAAATTCTCAAACAGAGAGATGACAAAGTAGCCGGGCGAATGGTAAGGATTGCGCATCTGTTATTCGTGCTATCGTGCGAGCGGATTGTTGCCAGAAGGAATAAAGATTCAAAAAATTCGAAATTCGGACGATGCCGCTGCCTGCCGCGCGAACAACGTCGCTTCTCCCGATTCGCGGAATCGGGAAGAAGTAACCCAACACGTAGAAGTCGATTATGTCTCTCATCTCTTCCATCCGTCGCGAAACGAGGGGCACCCTCGCGAAAGAGGAGAAACACAAAGAGAGAGAGAGAAAGAGAGAGAAGGAGAACGAGAATCGCAAACGTAACGGGCCGCGATACGATCAATCTTCCGGTGAATGAGACCTTATCGGCGACAGACGGTAGAACGACGTCGTCGATCCGAAACGCGCGTGTGACGAAATTAAGTCGAGACAAATCGACGGTCGCAGAACCGTCGACGGATTTCGCGGATGAAGATCGATGGTCAGACCTCCGCGGGAAAAATAGGGATTACGAGCAAGGTCAGGAACAAAGTATCTCTCATCGGGGATGATCCCTGGGCGAAGGGGAATCCCCGGCTGGATGGAGAGGATTGCAATAGCAAACGTAGCGCTGGAAGTCGCGGACCGGGGAGGATGCCGATTGGCGGAGGGGAGGGAGGAAGACCTGCAGGAACGGGGGCAATGGATACAAGGACGCCATAAGTGTTGTCTGTTCGATCGCGATCACTTCCGTCCCGTCCTTCCGGCGAGGCGTAACCTGGTCGCTTGGCAACCGCAACCCCAAAACATTACTTCAACCGGGAGATGGCCGAGCATCGGCGAAGAGGGGAAGGGGGATGCGTAGGCAGGGGAGAGAGAGGGCTTAATGGATACATATTGATATCATTTGTACACCCTCAAGAGCTTCCCTCTGTGCCGCTCCATTGCTCGCGCGGGTCTCTCTCCAGCTGGCGGTATCGTTCCGTCAAAGAAAGGCGCGTCACGCGCGAACCTTTGCAAATACTTGAATCCCGGGCGTTAATTCGCTGAGGAATGTGAAGACGTACGCCACGAATCAGTGTCTCCGTCGTAAATTCCCGCCGCGCGTTTTGACGCTTCAATGTCGAGCACCGCGGCTTTAACGCGAGTTACTTGACGCGACAAGCGTGACGTACGAAACGTTGGAATCGAATCGAAGCAGATTTTCGGGATCGAATCATCCCTGAAATGATAATCGTCGAATGTTGACTTTAACGCTCGCGGACAGTTCACTGGTTATCTCATACTGGCGGACTTTTAAAAACTTTTAAAAAGAAATTCATGATTTTTCAATGCGGGAGCTTAACCCTGACGTGACCCTTAATGGAAGAGAAAAAGCCAAGCTCGATTGGTGGTTTAACATCCCGCATGAGTCGCATGTTCACCGCGAAGAATCAACATTTCAAATCCGCGCGATCCGATTAACACATCGCAGGATCGAGCTACATCGACAGAAGTCTGCACGCTCCGTAGGCACGGAGGCAGGCATCGGCTTGAATCGTTCATCGGAAGATCGTGTCGAGAAGGTTGAGTCGAGCATTCGGCTCGGGCCAGCCGTTATCGCGAATAGGCGATAACCTCTATATGCTGTACACCGTGTTAGAGGTGATCAAATTGGATCAACCGATACGGGATCGCATTATGAACGCGAGTTGTCCTACAATGCGCTGGTCCTGGCCACCGCCAGGTCACTTCTCTCGCTTTGTGCGCGCGAGATCGCGCGCTTTGTGCCGGCCGCGCGCGCGATTCTCCGTTTGTCTCCTCTCGCGTCCGCTTCGCGTTCTCGCCAATCTCGCGTGCGCGTTCATCGCTCGCCGCTTCAATAGACAGGCTCGTCACCGTAAACGAACGCGTGACCGCACAAGGTGCGCAGGGCGCGAACGAGCAGATGCGCCCGACGATGCCACGCGCACGGTGCAGTGCAGAGAGAGAGAGAGAGAGAGAGAGAGAGAGAGAGAGAGAGAGAGAGAGAGAGAGAGAGAGAGAGAGCTGCGAGCGACCTGTTCGAAGATTCGCGCGGTCCGCGCAGCATGCACGGCATCGCAACACGCCACTTTCACTCTCCCCTCGCTCTCGGGCGGCATTCTCCCTGAAGTGTGTCGTGCGTGTGTGCGTGCGTGCGTGCGTGCGTGCGTGCATGCATGCGTGCGTGAATAGATGCCCTCTCGACATCGCGCACGCATCGGATTGCCCTCTCGCACCGACGTCGCGCACCGGCTGCCAATAAATACCTTGATCAATTATCCTCGCACGCCGGGGGATATCGCGTATAATGCGTACGTACGCGCGTGGTAACGCACAACGATAACGAATGATAGCCGGCTAGGACGCGGAAGACCGGTAATTTGACAGATGTGCTCGGTTACCGGGATGATTCTGTGCCGGCTGCATCTCCTCGTGCTGCATGCTCTCGCACGCTCGGTATCGCTGTTTACGCGCAGACAGTCGACGCTGTCTTTCGCATGCAGGCTGTATCTACTTGGCGAGAAGCGCCGCTATTGATCTGTTGTTCCTGTCGAGAGACAGAGAGAGAGAGAGAGAGAGAGCCTTTCGAGGGATCTTTCCGCGGCACGTTTTTGCCGCGTGATTCGTATTCCGCGTTCGTGGCTTCTCCTTTATCTCGTTAGCATGAAGAACCGTTTAACATTGCTTATAGCGCGAGATATATCATTAGCTCGCGCGGTATCGATCAAATGTTTGCCGCTAATACGTGACGGGGTCGCGCGCGGGGGTGAATAATTTTATTCGATTTTTACGAGCGACGCGATGAGTCCCGCGGCGCCGTTTCAGCGGCGCGCTCGGCGTCGCGCTGCTGATAGCGCGCCGCTGAAATGCGCCCAGGCTTGCGTGCGGCAATCGGCAATTCTCTCATTTCTCTCACGTGAGCCACGTATATTTTCCGGAATTCGCGCGACGTGACAAACCGGAAAGGCAACGACGGGGAAACGAGTTCCTGCACGAGTTCCTGCACACCGAACTTGCTCGTCCTTGATCCCGGTATTACTTGGAGATAGACTGGAGACGGACTCCTGGGTCTGTCATGTCACGGCAGACAGGGCAAATTAGTTCGCATCTATCAGACGAGCCCTCTCTGTCTGCAGCTGGGATATACCGCTTCCGACATTGATCAATTCGTGACGCGATTGATTAATTCTTTGATTAACCGCGCATGTTGCGCGCCCACATTATACTTGCGCTATCTACGGACGAACGCGTTGTCGACCGCATTCTAAAGCACGACGCTTTACCATCATGGACCATCATGGACCACTGTCACTGAGAGAGAACTTTCTCTCTCTCTCTCTCTCTCTCTCTCCCTTTCTCTCTCTCGTTCGTTTTCTCGCTAACTTTATATCACTTTATATCACTTTACATCATTTTGTCTCCCACATCAGGTAAATCAGTGTCACATGATTTTTGATAAGAGGATAATAATCATATATGTATATATACATAGTTATTGCTTTTTGTTAGCTAGTACGTAGTCGCATTAAACGACGTAACAGGTCTATTGCAGAGTTACATTTTAACCGAATAAATCCGTGCCAGCAAACTTTCGTCGCTCCTCTATTTTGCCGACACATCCGCTTAATACACGGATCATGTAATCCTGTGCAATTCGATTGCTATTCAATTGCTGCGTCATGACGTACCGCACAGAAATAATTATGCGCTAGGCCGGGCTGCATAATACCGCCCCATAATTTGTTCGCGCTGGCGCTGGCGCATCGCTGTGCGAGACATAAAGGAAGTTTCTCCAATCCGTTACTTGATTGCGCTTGTAATCGCGATTGTGGATCGATACGCGCTCTCAGGGAATTAATTGTTATCCGTCGCGTGATAATCTCGTTGCGCGGACGCATCGCGTGCGATGATACCGATAACGATACGATCGGATCGGACGATAAAGTCCCGCCGGTCAATTACGATTTTACGACGGTACGGCGCCTTTTATCCTTTGTACGCGCCATCCTCGTGCCACATTTGCGATTATTCGTCAATAGCGAATCGATTTATCGCGATTATGGAACGCGCGCGCACGCGACGCCGATAATAAATCACTCTGCCGGTCAATCTTATCTTCGCAACGATGTGTCGCGCTTGTCAGAGCGCGGTATTGTTAACCCGTTGACTGCAGAATCCATAATGTAGCAACACGGATACACGTGTGCGCGCGGGGATGAGATCTTGCATGAGGGCAGGATATGCGTGCGAGCGAGCGAACGAGAGAGAGAGAGAGAGAGAGAGAGAGAGAGAGAGAGAGAGAGAGAGAGAGAGAGAGAGGCGGAGGGGAGGGAGAGAGAGAGAAGAAATACAGGGAAACTGCATAGGAGGGGAGAAAAAGGGAGAGACTTCATCAATATTCCATAATGTATTTCAACGTGGATGGCTTAAAAAGGCTTAATTCGTCGTAGATTGTTCCAACGTCGTTTCAGGTGTCTCGATCATGGTGTAACGATCTGTCGGATTGATCTTCAAACGACAGAGTTATTTCTATCATAGAGATCGCTCAGCTTGACGAACGCGAAAAATACATTTTTATGAAACCCTACGTAAGAGTCGCGTACGAAAGCGTGTTCGCGCGTGAGCAGATGGTTCCGCGAGTTAACGATAATTCCGAGCATTACAATGGCCACGTTGGCAATAAATCATCGCCGTGGCCATTATGCTGAACTATATACTACCGGCGCTCGCACTTCGCGTATTATATAATACGATACGTAGCCGCGGCGATTTTTCCGACGGGAAATCCGAGTCTTCGACTTTGCATTGGCGCCGCTCCGATTTGTTTCGTGCTTCGAGCGAATACGAAGCATCGCCGGCGAGTAAGGGCACAAAAGGACGCGATTCGCGACTGACAAATCGAACCACGTAGGAAATCTCGTAGGTACGTAAAAATACACGTAGCCCGGGAAAAAGTCCGCGCGTTCCACGTGCTTAAACGACGAATATGTAGATCAAGATTATTCAAATCGCGATCGATCGCCGTAGTTAAAGTAATCGCTCGACGATCAGATTTCGTAGACCAGCGCCCTTTCCTCCGCCCGATCAGCAGTTGAAAGAGTGTTCTGAAAAAGTTGCAATCGTCCGAGAGAAAATTTGTAACTGATCAGCGAGTATCGTACGAGTACCGTGCATGACAAAAGCCGGATGTTTTGAAGCTTCATGCAATTTATATACATGTTGATTACCGTCTCCTTCGGTTTTATTTGTTGTTACTTTGTCATAATAAAGTTTCGCAATGTTTCGCGATTCATGTCGATTTGTTTCGTATTATCGAATTTACAGGAGATGTTTCAAGGCTTCTTCTTTGAATAATGGAATTTTCTTTCGACAAACGCTGCGCTGTTTCAATCCTTTGTGCTCTGAGCAAGGGACAATTATCTCTTATGTTACTACGCTACAGGTTCACCGATATCAAATAAATCGTGCAGTGAATAGCCAGTGAATTTTGTTATAATGTATGCGTCGTAGTCAGCAACAAAAGGCATTCTGTGCTTTAATGATTAAATTCAATGATATGACTAAAACAATGCGTTAATTCCATTTCCGGCCGTTTGCGTTACACGGGATCTCTATTAATCCGTGAAACTGATTTTCCCTTATCGTTAATAGATATCACAATATTAAATGTAAACTTTTCACGTCCTGCAAATTTACATTGCGCTATAATATTCCGCAATTTTGTTTCAATCATCTCCCATCAATTGGACATATGGATACATAATTATACATTGTATTACGTATTATTATATATTAATGTAATATTAATTATAATCATACGTTATATTATATTATACATTCTTCAGCGTTCGGCATTCTTCCACGCGAATATTTCGTCGCTTATGAATATCTTTAAATATATCATGTATATTTTCAAGGCTGCTGATAATTATCGTTAAGCAATGATTTATTAATTAATCGATAATGCGAACGAGATGGCGATATAAGCTATATCGGCGATGCGCTACACATGGGTAGCTTTTTAATGCTCCATCGGATCGAATCTCTAAGTAGCAAAGTATTTAACGGACTTTCAAGAGAGAGAAAGAGAGAGAGAGAGAGAGAGAAATATCAAGCATTTAATGCAATTAATCGACGAGCAATGTTCCCTTATGGATTAAACGGGCTTAAGGCTTTAAAATCGAGTGTTTTAACAGAAAGCTGGCGTTGGGAGTTTAAACCGAGATTAAAGCCGGCTAAGAAGAATGAGACCTAAGATTCAGATATTATCTTAATCTCTTCGGTAGCTCCGCGGAATGAGAGAAAATGCCGAGAATAGAATGGACGGACTTTATTGCACGTTCGTAACATCATACAGTGTGAGTGGCATTAAATTGTGACCGCGATTGTTTGTATCAGCGAAAACTCGATTATTATGATCAATAGGGACTCCAGTTTGATGTCTGTTGTCGCAGCGGTGAACTTTTGCGCGATTTCCCTAGCATCTTTCAATCCATAAACGCAAGCTTCCTCAGATCTTACGTGGCTTAATTTTACAAATTTAAGAGAATTACGCATCGCATTAAGGCAATTGTTAATAACAATGTAATTAATGGCCATAATTGGGAATTGGTAGAGTACTGCTTTCTCGATTTTAATAAAGGCAAGAAAGTCTATGGCGCGGCGATCGTTATCCGCTTCATAATCAATCTTCGATACCCGCGAAATTAAAGCGTGCGTTTTTATTTTTCAAAGTTATCTCATTAAAAGCAACGAGTTAGTCCAACCACGAGTTCGCTCGATGCACGCTCTATAAAGTCGATATTTGGTATTGTATACGGGAAAAATAAGGCTTGCGAATTATCAGTTAACGTGCTCGTTTGCATGCACCCTCTTTTATGTCTCGCTCGGCGATCAGTTGAAATTACACTGATCCACCACCGTGGTTATTTTTGCGCCGTGATGCGTGTACGCGCGCGCCTATGTGTGTGTGTGTGTGTGTGTGTGTGTGTGTGTATGTGTAAACGTAATACACGAAGGCACGCAGATGGACATTGCGGAAAGCGTAATAAGCGCCAGTATTTCCGTAAGCACAGAGAAACTTACGGTCCGACAGATCGCGAAAAAATGTCGCGATATCACGACGATCAAGAATGGAAAATATCCGCTCCTCAGCGATCGGGAAACCGCTCGTCCATCTAACTTCGTCTTCTTCCTCTTTGACATCGTTGCCGTTTTATTGCGCCACAGTGTCCCTCTCGCTCTCGTCTAATATCGTCATCGTGACGTCGCCGATGGCTTATGACGCCGAATCTCGTCGCAAATTTGAAGTTGCAGCCCGGCCATATAGCCTCGGCCTTCCGCAAACTTTTTTCATAAAGTACCCCGCGTGTATTCTTTATTCCTCTTTCCCGCGGTACCCTTCCCGCCCCTCCCCCGTCCCCTCCCGATAAAAGTTTACGGGTGGTGGCCAGTAGTGGAATTACGGTACACAATATTTTACGTTCCCTCTCGCGTATGCGCGAGATCTATGTTTTTCTCGCTCTCGGTATTCGATGACGTCGGCTGCGCGTGTGCATGGACAGCGTAATGTCGGACACGAGGGCGTACACGTTCTCGATTCCCGCGGCGTTTTATCTCCGCGGATGTCCGCCGAATTAATTGGACGTTACAGCTTCGAAGCCCCGCTTCCTCCTGCCTAGCTAGCCCCGGTATTACGCGAGAGAAAAATATACCTGGAAGAGGAATATAAGCACGGACGGGCGACGAGTGCGCGCGCGCACACACCGCGTGTCGCTTAAATCGATTTTCGGTGAAGATTAATTGAATATCCGATCGTGTCGCTCTCCTCTCGTTTCCTCGTTCTCCCGCTCCCCCGCCTGTGTTCTATATCGGACGAGAAAAAATGCAGGATTCCCATGGCACTTTGGTATTTCTGCTCGCGGCGCCGTTCCTGTCTTTTCGTACGTGCCACTGGACCCGTATCGTGGAATTCGCCGGCTCGATCGATGGGCGGATTTCAATCTGTACATTCTGTATGTACGTCCAAGTATGATATCGATATGGGTGGAGGCGAGATGGGTGGGGTGGCGGCGGGGGGGCGCCGCTCGTTTCCGTGCCGTTTCCGCCTGTGTATTCACCGGACGAGGCGGATGACGAGAGCGATGACGCGCTACATGGCTGCGTTGCTCGTGTGATACTTCCGAATGCAAATCCAACTTAACGCGATGTACGACAAAAAGCGCACGCGGAAGATAGAGAGAGAGAGAGGGAGAGAGAGAGAGAGAGAGAGAGAGAGAGAGAGAGAGAGAAGAGCGCGCCTGCGCGATGATAATGGCATAATTTAAGAGATAAATTAAGAGTGCGTACGAATCACGTGCGTATTCGAGATAAATGAATTTTTAATCGTTAAGCGGCCGAGTGTCGGCCGCGCGCAAAGCGGTATGTTGTTGTCGCGGAATTACATGCCGGCGAAATAACGAGACACTCGAATCAAACGAGCGCACGTGGTATTTTTACGATTACATTGGCCGCAGAGCGTAATTCACTTTTTACGGCGTATTGTATCGCGAAAATCTCACGCCGCTCCCCGACGTAAATCCCCGATCGCGATACGATGCGATCCATATACCATCGGAATCGTGACGTCAGATCATTAATGGCCCAGTGCCATTAAAATTAATGCGCGCTACAAGCGGAGCGCGCTTGTTTTTCGATCGTTAATGAAATCCGCGGCGTCGCCAATCACACGAACGCCAGAAGGTTACTAATTCCGGCACGGGCACGTAATCCCAATGTTGGCGCGATTCCGCGCCGGGGAAGGTCCGCGTAATTCCGAGCGAGCACGAGGTTCCGCGCGATCCCGCTCCGTAAGGAAGCGCTCGTTACGGAAGCGGAGCGCGGCGATATGAGCCTGGCGATGTTCCGATTAAAATTTTTCATCGATGTCGGTATGCGGCAAGGACTCGCTGCAATCTGCTCCGGATGGTACTCGGTAGCTAGCAAGGTAATTATCTGCAAATTAAACTCGCTCCCTCATCCGTTCCCGCTCCTCTGTCTCGCTCCTCCCGCCATCTCGCTCGCTCCCGTTCGCTCACCGGCATCGTATTATTTGTTAATGCGGTATTAGCTCGAATTACCGGTTAAACGTTGTACGAGAATTGCCCGTAAACAGTTGCACTTTATTCGATTACGAGTCGCGATGGACATGACGGGCTCCGAAGGGCCCGAGGCACAAGTGGTCCTGCATGTACATATCAACATGATCGAATTATTTGTTTGCAATTGCGGGGGCGGCGGACGTAACGATGTAATCGAACGCTTAATATCGTTCGGCGGATTGTGGAACCTCGAGATAATGCATCGGATATTAACCGGCTCATCTTAACGGCGTAGATTGAACGCGGGTCAGAATCAGCACTAATGAGTGCCTCGGGATGCGAGGGTATAAGGAAAAGGGAGGAAAAAGGGGATGAGCCTTCGAAATTAATTTGCAATTTCGCATCTGCGTATTTAAGCGGGGCTTGCAGCTGCTCGCGCGATGTTCGCGCGGACGTGCACGCGAGCATGTCGAACACATTTTTGTACGTCTAGGTCTCTCGGTCTCGGAAATTAACGAGACACGTTGCGCCGTGGGAGCCGGCGAGGAGCTTGTTTTGGGGAAAGTGAGAAAAATCGGAGAAAATCGAAGACTCAGGAGTCACTCTGCGATTTGAATGAGCGAGACGCGCTGAATCGCGCGATCATCATGCCGGAACTTTTCTTTCGCGCGCACGTTCGGATACAAAATTTCAGGGTATTTCCCGAGTATTTTTATAATTGTTCCACACAAATTAAAATACCGAACATAATCACGATTGGCTGTATTAATTTGCTTTTACGATATCGTGCTGTAAGTGACAGCAATGTCCGTGTGAAAGATGATACCTCGGAGCGATATCGGATATCATTACACAATATCGCATTAACAATTGTTCCATCTAAATACAGAGGCTTTTATATAAAATGATATATATTATGTCATTTCATACGAAATGTTGGCTTTACATTAAATGATTTCAGATTATTTCTGGAAAATGAATACGTTTAATTGCAGTAATTTCGAATAGCCGTCCCGTGTTTCCTTCGAATGAAAAATTGATTTAAAAATGAAAGCAATTAATTATACACATTTATTTAATAAGATCCTGAAACATAAATGCGTTAGGATGGGAGGAGATGCATCGAGTTACGTCATATTTCAGTGCGCTTCAGATTTAAGGGAAATCAAGGGTGACAATTCGCGTGATATTTTTCGTCCGGATGCGACGAAAATATTTCACGTGAAATAAATACCGTATTCTCGCGTAATAAATCCTCGAACGCTATTATTTAGTGTAGCGTTATTTTCAAACGTAGACAATTCTTTCATATTTTAAAAAGCAAATCTGCATACATCGTGATCAAATATTAGATTATTAATCGAAGCGAAATCAATTAACATATGCAAATATTATGCGCGTGATTGTTATTTCAGCGTGATTGAAGAATATGTTATTAATGCAATTAGTAACCTCGCAGAGCAAGTAAGTTAATATTTCACTCTGAGTAAATAGCGGTTTGTGTAATAGTCTCGAATAAATTGAATGTGGCGCATCAATAAATCGAACGCCCCTTGAATTTCCAGACGCCTGCCCCGTGTGTGCGCACTCTTTAACGTTATTATACGCAATTCCACCGTAGCGTTACGATCATTGTCGCGAAATAACGATCGCCCGCGAAGGTCGGAACTCCCTCGCGTTTCTCCGGCAGATTCTCGAGCTTTCTTTCGGAGCTTCGTACCTGCCAAGTGTCGCAGATGAGGTCTCGGAAAAAGTTTTCTCGCGCGAACACAATCGCGAGATTAGCGGTCGTGATAGCGCATATGCTAGTCCTCGCGACCATAAAACTCGACAACCAGCCGAAGCAACGAGAGCAAGACGATGGGAAGAAGGCCGCCAGTTACAGACGAGGAGGGCAAGCGATGGGAAAAGCAGCGGGGAAATGTAACTGCGCGGTATATGCGGGCGAACGTACGGGAAGCCGCATACGCACACACGTAAAACGATTCGCAGCGATGCCATCAGGATCAGGAACTCTGCACCTCTGGTCTCTGAGTGTCGCCGAAGATCACGTACGCGCGTGCGCGCGTGTCATCGCACGGTGAAGCACGTGTGCGCGTCCATCACACGATTACAGCATACCGACGAGCGCGGGGTCGTTCGGTACCGATATATGGAACGTAATAGCTGGTAGCGTCACATGGCTATTTAGAGGAGGTTCCATGGTAGCCCGGAAGAGAGCGGCGAGAGCCGGGAGGATGGATCGCGAGGGAAGAGCGAGGGTGCAGCGCTTGGGGGATATAAGAGACCGGCACGAAGAGACGCTCGAGGCGACGCGCGCGCGATCCACCCTCACCGCTCTCCTCTCTTTCCCCTTTTTCTCCGACTTTCGCCCCGTCCCGTCCACGACCGCCGCGGCCAGCCTGCGCGAGTCATCCGTGGCCCACCGCCAGCCGCTATCTCCCGCTTCCCTTTGTTCGCATGGGCGACACTGATATTCTGCGGGAATCCGCAGATGTGGCTCGCTCGTATTCCCTCGGTCGGCATAGGGTGAGTTTGCGAAAAGCCAGACCATTGACACCGCTGCGTGGCATGGCATTGTTGCGCAGCGACCAGCTAATAAAGAAAAATAAGGGCTGCTGCACGGATATTAGTTGCTCTCCGTGCACGCGGAAAGCCGCGCCCGAGAGAAGGATGGATTGTCGATCCGCGATAGAGGAGTAGGAAGAAAAAAGAGAGAGAGAGAGAGAGAGAGAGAGAGAGAGAGAGAGAGAGGGAGAAGTCGATTCCGGGGAGGGATTCTTTAATTTATAGTGTTCCCGCTTCTTTTTTTTCTTCTTCCTTTACACAAACTGCATTTTCCGGCATCCGGGATACTAATCGAGATCGCGCGGTTTTTATTTCAAGCTGCCGCGTCGAGGAGCGATTTCATTCGATTGTTATCGAACGCGCGCGCGCGGGAAACCCGCGCTCATTTGTAGTTTAAAACGGAAACGTTTAATCGCTCGACACGTATGAAATGCTATCGCTTAATTAACGAAGCTGCCTGTGAACTGGTAAAGCGTCACACCCGGCGGTCCGTGCGACGCGAAATCGCGAGAGTTGGAGTCAAATAAAAAACGGGAGACAAGGAGAATACGAAGAAAGAAAAGGAAAGACGGGATAAAGAATCGGGGGCAAATTAACGCGAGCGGATATTGCATCGATGGTGCTGGTAATTACTTGCGAAACGAGTACTTCCCCGTGACGGGAGATCTGAAAACGGGGAGACATAAGAAAGAAAGAAGAAAAAGAAAAGAGGAAGCGAAGCGCGAGGGATATTAGCCCACCGATAAAGGAAGATAAAGAGGATAATAAGAAGTGACGCTGCGACGAGCTCCTTTATTCACTCTGTGGATTCTCAAGATTCTTACGAGCCTCGTGTATCCGCTCTCGTTCCGGTTTCGTCTGAGCTCACGTGGCGTGCATATCGTCACGTATTTGATCGTCGAGCGAGGAACGATCCGGCATCGAGCGTCCTCGCGAAAGATTCAATGCGCGCCTCCGTCGTCCCTTCCGGCGCGCCGCTCGCGTCAATTAAAGAACGTTATCCAGAAAATGCATAACCCATGGCGCTCAATGACGCGTCAACCGTTGACTAGCTCGTACATCGCAGACGCGGACTGCCTGGGGCCAAGTCTCGTTTCATGTTTACCCTGGCCGCATTCAGCGGAGACAACAGTTGAATAGCAATTGAATGCGGCTGGGGTATATACCCTGAGATATTCAGCGAATCGAGTACCATTGCTACTCAAGTGCTGCTCGATTGTCGTGCCCGGCTGAATGCACCAATTGGCTGCGATATTCATACGGGGTGACGCTGAAAACCATCGTGACACACCTGTAACCATCGACGGCCATTGTGAGCGAACGAACATGTTTGCATATCGCCTATTACGCGAAAGAATTACGCGAGAAAAGTGTATCCAGGCCAAAAGAGAGAAAAAGAGAAAGAGAAAGAGAAAGAGAGAGAGAGAGAGAGAGAGAGAGAGAGAGAGAGAGAGAGAGAGAGAGAGAGAGGAGAAATACTCTGCCGAGCAAATGGGAATTCACTTATAGCGATGCTGTAAGTTACGTCGAACTCGGTCGCACATCAGGATGCCACATCGCAGCATTGCACACCTCGCACTTTTATCGCATAGACAAGACGTATGCGCGTTTTCGCATGTCGCATGCATGCTTCATATCCTCTTCGCGCACTCGGGGCACTCCTTATCCTTTTATAGGCTGCATTATATATACATCTATACGTCTTGTACGCGAACGCGCGTACGCGAAAGCGGGGAACGCAACTTGTTCTCTCGCGCGCCCTTTATCTTCCTCCCCATTGTTATTCCTTTCCGTTTCCGCTTGCCTGTCTCTTAATTCGCATAGACAGCAGCGGAACGCGGCGCAGAATCCGCGAACGGTCGGCTGCTCTCGTGGATTCGCCAGATCCCAGCGGAAGCGCTAATGTTGCCCCGTCAGGTAGCTGATAGAGAAAAATAAAAGATAGAGAGATATTTAAGCTCGTCCCGCCTCACCCCGGAGCACAACCGGAAGCGAGATTAACCGAGAAAATCGAAGGGAGAGTCGGTGGTGGTCGCGACGCGACCGCAGATGTTTCTTTCCGCTTGCGTGTGCGGTCTCTTTGAAATTTTGCGCAAGCTCCACATCTCACGTAAGACTGCGCCCGGTTTCCCCCCTCGCTCCCTCCCCGCCCCACCCCCATCCCCCGCCTCCCCCTCGAGCCGGGGAAAATACCGATGCTCCGCAGCGCGCGAATAAAGGGCGAATCCACCCTAAGCCACTCGGCGGTGTTTTTTCATCTGGCGCGCGGGGGATCCTGAAATCCACAAATATTAGCGCGATTTCGCCTCGCGCGCGCTGAAACGCGGGGCGTTGCTGAAAATATTATTTCGCCGGCGTAACGTACATCGTATCGTATCGTACGATACGATTCCACGAGCGCCACGATGAAATTGAATCCGTGGCGCGCCGGAGCCGCACGGGACATCGACCGCGAGGATGTCGCGTACGTTTTATCGCCACGGTCTAATTTCCCGAACGTGCCCGAGAGGTCAATGGGCTACTTATTCCCGGGGCCGATACAAGAATTACCGGTGTATCGATCCCTGAATTTCTATCGCGCCAAGAGCGATCCGTCTCCCTTCGTGACGTAGCCGCGGGCATATCCATCAGTATCGGGTTATAACTGACCGAAAGAAGGATTAGCGAAACACTCGCCCCGTCCCGCTGCTATACCCGCAGGGGCTGTTCCCCTAATTGTACCGAGTCGTTGTTTGGAAATGAGTATGGCGCGCATTAATTTGCGCCGAGTGTGTTGTTTCTCAGGCTTCCGGATGATGGATAAAAGCGGGACAAGTCGTGCTGGCCGAGAACAAGCGCGAAGAAGCAAACCGATATTGCCGCAGCGTTCTTGTTTGTACAGAACGCGCCTTGGCAATATCCGGAGACGATCATTGTGTCTCATTAAGACGGGACGTGGCGGGTCTCTGCAAACGAAGTTCCTGACACGCGTGAATATTTTTGAGCTGTTATTTTTCCATTACGTTTTCTCGACGGTCCGCTAAAAAGTAGCGTTTGAACGATATCGCATTGCCTAATGACTTTAGTATTCCCTTTTTTTCTTGCAGATCCGAAGATGAATTGGTCACTGGTGCTGACTTGCTTTTTGCTGCCGCAGTCGTGCATTCTCGGTGCATCGCGTGCGGGTAAGCCATTTTATCAAAATCTCTCGGCCGACGAGTAAACCGAGTATTATGGATTAAGTATGCCTATCCTGCGATAGAGAGAGCGTAATACCAGGATCATTTTAATAACGTACGGATTCAGATATGTCCTTCAATTTGACGAATTTCTAAAAATTTATCAATCTATTACTATCAATTACTTAATATGCTGCACGTAATGGATATTTGAAATATAATTTTAAATATAAGATTCATATCAGATAATAATCCTAAGTCGCGTTGCTATTCGCAATATAAAAATTATTATATAAAATAAAAATATGTACAATTGAAATTATATATATATATATAAAATTAGAAAATATTTTGTTATTAAAGACATTTTCTCTCTCTCTCTCTCTCTCTCTCTCTCTCTCTCTCTCTCTCTCTATTTAGAAATCAGAGGATGTAGTAGAGAGACTGACGCATTCATAAAATATTTACACATTTATACATCTACATCTAAGAATAAGTGATTTAAAATTAAAAGTTTTTATATCCATAGATATAAGATATATAAATTTAAAGAAAGCTAATTTCTCGTACGAAAATAAATTAAAGCAGATATTTATGGCAGACATTTATGGCGCTCCAGTCTGTCTGCATTCTGTGAATAAGGTCAATGTGTTTGCAAAATAATCTCAAAGTATTATCGAAAAGTGCGCAAATGACACAAATTATTTTACGGGAACAATCACGGATATTAATGGCAAACGAGGATGTAAAAGTATGCATGAAAATCATTATTTATAATATACTCGTTTAAGGTTTTAAAAAATGGAAACCTAAGAAATTGAGAAATCATGTATCGTTGAAAACGCAATAAAGGATTCCGATAATTATCGGATCGTGAAGGGATCCGGTAGAAGGCCTTTTTGATTTTTTTGGATCCTATTTTAATGTGAATATTGAGCATATTACTATACCGGAATAAAAAACGAAAACATGAAGCGGCGATTAAATTTTCCTTCGTAGATACGGGAGACAATTTGAGCGCGGCTGATTATATTGACTCATTCACGAAATTTCTATGAAACGGGTAACAAAAAATCTGCAATTGCCGCGAAATTGTACGGAGAATGTACACAGGGAATGTTTTGAAAAGTTGATAGCGCAATATCGGAGATGCGCTGATTTGAACGAATCCAAATGCGTGAGTAAACTTTTGCTTATGAACGCTCGCTTTCGCAGTGCGCTCTTTCTTTCTCGCGTATCACGATCACGTTTCAGAGTATAACAATTCCAGATAAAAACAGACATGTTTATCAATGTAAGAAGAGATGTAAGAAGCATGTTTATACGAGAAAGGAGAAAACGGCTATTCCATTAAGGCTGTACATAATTTTACACGAATGTCACCGCGAACAATACCATAACGGGCATTCGTTGCACGAGTGCGCCGTTACTGTTCTTGCTGTTGTGCATCGAGTCGCGAAAGCCAGTCTCTGAAAGCAGAAAAAAACCTTCGAATTGGGTCGTCCTGTTTTTTTCTGTCACCGACGACGAGTCGGTAGAGTTGGGCCGCGAGAGGCAGGCGGAAAATCCTTAATCCACCTCGGTCGCTCGGAATCTGGCGTGAACCCGTGCGAAAACAACGCCGAGGGTGGATTATGATGATCGTGGAAACAACGCACGGCTTCCATCCGTATTCCTCGGGACGGCCGGGTGGTTCTCGGGTTCTATTGCACGCTCAAGCGTGACCCATAACCGCGGCTCTTTTCTCGCAATTCTCCCCCAGCCGTGGGCGGATAGACAAATTAGTCCTCTTTCACCCTCGTCGGAGCTAAGAGGCTCAGCGTTTGTACCGGTGGGGCTTATTTTCCCCACTAAGCTCCTGCGATTCGGTAACGGATCGTCTTATAACGATGAGGACTCTCTCGCAGGGCACGTTGAAACACGCACCTGTCGTCTCTTAAAACACGATCGATTCACGACACCGTGTCAATCTTTTCGCCCGGGAATCATTTCCGCTGGATGATGAGATCTGTGAAACTCCCGCCATCTGCCCGGTTGCAGATCGGTACACGTGTAATACGATTGGACTTGTTCTTGCGTCGCTAATCGGGATGCAATTATTTATCATGCGAATGCGGATGCGGATACCGTGCCCCCTCCGAAATGGCGCGTGCGGCCGCATCGATGCTGCGGTGAGCTTGCCACCCTATTTGAAAGTTGTCCAGCAGCGTTCAACTTGTTTGGCCCCATCGAGGCAAATCTCCTCTCACCGTCCACGCACGAAGGAGCGGACACAATCTCTCGAGTTCGCCGGACGACCGCGGGCACGAACTTTGATTTCGAGTACACAAGAGACACCGAGTACGTCCGCCCGATCCAGGTCAAAGTGCATTTTCACGGTAGTGACGGTAGTGAACAAACCGCAATGGTACACGCAATCGCCGGAATTTGCCGAGGCGAACTTCCCTTCTTCTCGCCCTCCTCCCATCCTCCTCTGCCCTTCCTTTTGACTTAATTGGCGGCTTTCTCGCGCGAGGGACCGTCTTTGATTCTCCTTTCAGCGATCGAGAAGTCCGAAACTCGTCGATGGTCGTCGCGAGTACTCGCCAAGTATACGAGCTGTGGCGTTCCGTGCAATTTCGGCGATGTCGAAAAGGTGCGAAGCGGCAGAGTATCGTTTGATTCTTTTTACATCTCGCTTGTGACTCGTTATTTAAGTCGAACGGAGATTCGGTTTGACCCACTTGACCCGATCGGTCTGCTTTATTTACAGTCGTATACAGGATGGATATTTACAGTTGGATACAGGAGGATATGAGCGATGTCGCAAGAGCTCTATTCTATTTTGCATGTGAGAGCATACATGTCGATGTTTCTTGCGGATGATAACGGAGAGTAATTCCGTAGCGCTTACGAAGAGACCATTCTTCAATCGTCCGTAAATTTTTGCGGTCGATATTCCAATTTATTTGAGCCACTGCCAGTTTTAGAACTCGCGCATAGAGAGACGCGAAACGCCAATAAGGGCGTAATTTGTCCTCCAGCCACGATAAACCACTTCTTTCGAGTTCTTGAATTTGGTAACTAACTTAATTGGCGGCTTCGGAGACCGTCCTTGTGGATTGGAGTGGCATCGCTTCAGAGGCTCGTGGACGACGACTAAGAAGCTCGAAACTTGTTAATGGCATGGGTGTTATGGGACAATGGCGTAAAGACCGTTGAGGTCGCAAAGGGACTACAAGACTTTGCGCTAGATGCAAACGGGACCAATTAAGTCGTTAAAGGCACACGTTTTTCTCCTGTCGAATCCAAGCACCGAGCTTCAGTGCGGAAACGCACGCAGGACAATCCGTTCGCGGCATTTCTGTGGCAAATTTAACGGCGATTCCTCCTTAACGGATAACATGTCGGTCTCCAAGTGGCACTTTTGCGTATCGAGTTTTCAGTCGTTCGCTAATGAGACGATTACGTTAATCAATAGCGAAACAGCTACTGTTGCTACGGCCTCGCACGTGTTTAGCAAATGACAGTGAAACGCAATATGGCGAATCGCTCGGTATAGAGATATAATGCTTCAACGTTGGCAAAGCCATGCTTGCTGGTTGTTGGACTGGCTAGTGGAAACAGTAAATCTAAACGCTTACATGGATAACACGTTACGTGTACGAAACCCGTTTATACCAGCGAGTCGCTATTATTTCGAATATCAGTGCGGCATTAAGCCGATGTAAACCGGAGGCAAATACGATTCGTGTTCTCTCCAGTCAGCGAATAAAATCATTCGGCCACAAGTGTCATTTTCGACGATCTGCCCGCTATTATTTTGATTTGCGTCAAATTTTACCGTCACTTTGGGGAAATCGTGGTTTTGCGCAGAAGGGCTCCACATGATGTACTCTGAACGAACGTATCAAAGTATCGTTCCTCCCCAGCGGCGCGGGAACAAGTGTCTAATAAAAATTGATTCGAATAAAAAAAAACGAGAAAAGAGTGGAAAGAGTTATATACGAAAAATGCGTGGTATGGTGAAAAAAAGAAAATACATACATATGTATATGTATGTATATATATATATATATATATATATTATTTTGAGATAATTGGCAATTTTTTCAGATGTATTTTTCGGTGGCGCGGAATAGAATTTTCAATCTTGACGCGCGGCGGGATACCAATACTATAAATTTTGATTGCTACGCAGATCGCGGGGAGATCCGCGCGTGCAACGCAATAACGTATTAAGTTCTGCCCTTTTACATGTGATTCCCTTTTTTTTCTATTCGTTTCAGCGTCACGCACCTATGTCGTCTCTCGCTCGTATCATCGTGGCAAGCTCGAAACCGACGACGTAAAACTTCGATGGCTCTAGTTACATCCTTGTAATTCCTTTGAAACGCACGGAGAATATCTGCTTTGAAGCAATCTACAATGGAAAAGGGCACGCACTCCCTGATACGAACAACCTTTTTCATCGGAATAGATGAAAAGGCGGGAGGGAGAGGGATACGGAGAAAGGAAGAAGGGAGGCAGGGAGGAAAAGAGAGTTAATTTTACGACGAGAAAAATGCGCGTTTACCGGCCGGTCATGAGGAAGGGGCGAGTGCCCGAAGCGAAGCGCTGAATTCGTTTCTTGTCCCTGGCGAGCGGTTTTGTACCTTTGTAATAAAACTGCATTTCCATCGCCCGCGCGCCCGCGCTCGCTGAAATTAACGTTACGCAGAGACGAGCATTACACGGAGTTTCCGGTTAATGGACCGTAACGTTTATATCTGGCTGCCCTTGGTAATTTATCGGCGACGCGATAAACGCGCGTTACCCAGCCATCGACATTGACGGATCGGCCGACATATACTTGGCAGCTTTACGCTGTTGCGCGTACTCGGCAGCAGGACCACCCGAAAATCTGACGACGAGGTCAAAAGAAGAGCACTCATTCTACTGATACACGCGGGGGTGCGTGCGTAGGGAATCACGACTGAGAAAACAGTGTCGAACCCAGCGTCGTTCCTTGTCCTCTTCTCTCTCTCTCTCTCTCTCTCTCTCTCTCTCTCTCTCTCTCTCTCTCTCTCTCTCTCTCTCGTTTTCCGTTCATCCCGTCTCGGTCTCCGTTCCTCGTTCTCGCGAGTCTCCCCTTCGCTGAGGGAGTGCGACGATGTTTGTGGACGAGGTCACGGCGCTTTTACGGAGGCACACATAATTTTCTACGTCGACTCGCGCTCCGCAGACGACGGTTTCGCTGGATCACCCTTATCTGACTGCCTAGCAGATATGCACGTTCTTCGGGCGAGATAAGACGCATCCAGCGCGATGAATTTTCGCGATCGTGCGCCACGGATCGTTCCCGGCTTTGCGTATCCTCCCCGCGGGGCACCTGATTTAATGCCGCAATCGCCCGCGGATATTTGCCCTGCGTGGAACGCGCCAAACGGATAAGCCTGCGTCGCGGGTATCATTTAAGGGCACGTTAATGCGCCCGGATCGTACGTGCCGGCGTTGGTTCTGCTGCATCCAAGCCCACACATCGGCATCTCTTCGCTTCGCATCGCGTCGCGACACGCGTGCACGGAGTTCGCAATTAGCATTTCGAAATCGGGAATAATCGTGCATCTCGCCAAATCTCGCGAAGCAAACCGCTGCGGATGAATGACGATTAATGGAACGGCGCGAAACGTAAACACGGCGGTGTAAGGTGTTAATCATGACGAGTCCTGCATGTGTCTCCTCGGTCGCCTGTATAAGGAAGAAAGGACATAGCGGGAATTATAGCCATCGATTTTTCGCTGCCGCATTAAGAAATAACGTTTCCAAACGTTGCGTGACGCAACGTTTCGATGCCGGCAATTCGATCGAGCGAGACTATGGCGGGTCGGAGCGTTAAATTTTCATACTCGCGATATCACGCGGAAATGTGCATAAAGCGATTATACACGGTCGCCCTTGATCCCTCTCTCGTTTCCGTAACGCGGAGAGGAACGCCACGCGGAAGGTTAATCAGAGTCAAGGCAAATAAGCAGAGCTACCCGCCCGGTAATTAGCGAGGTCCGCTAAAGTGGATTCCAACACTGCTGCACACGCGCTCGCCTACGTCCGGCAGGAGAGAGGAGGAGAAAGGGACGCAAAAAAGGAGCGTCGCGACGGCGATTAAAAGCCGACTCGACGACGCGCCCTCCTTTCTGGCGTTCCGCGTTCTCTGTTTCTAATAAAGCCGAAAACGTTTTGTCCACCCTCAGAGTCCGGAGCGCGCGTCGCATGGAAATACGTTTAAGACGGCGGATTGCCGATTAAAGCGGCGGGATTATTTCCCAGGAAGATTGAGCGGCCGTAATTCACGCGACTCCTTGATCGATTTTAGCTTCGATTCTATCATCGCGACAGCGATGCGTCGACTTCTCGCGACCGAACGCGGGACCGGAACAACAAAGTATCGCCTGCAATGACATTATAACATTAATATCGCGTTACGCCGCTCGCGCCGCGAGCGTTATAATTTGCTCGTCGATTTAGCCGATTGATAAATTGAATCGCGTTTACGACGCCAATGCAATTTATTATCCGTTTCGATGGTCGATGCACCGAATCGACTCCCCYCCCCCTCCCCCYCCCCYCCYCYCTCTCTCTCTCTCTCTCTCTCTCTCTCTCTCTCTCTCTCACGCTCGCTCGGCGATCGCTCGTTAATTCGCGCGCCCTCGCAATTCTCATTAGCCACCCTCCTCCGTAAAACACTCGAGGTAGCGCGCTATCTCGCTCGCGCCGTCCAAACGCCGTCCTGCGAAATCTCACCTGCATCGCGCGGCTAAAGCGGTGCGCATCGGAGAACGGCGCGTTGCATTCGAGCTGCGCTCACGTCGTTATCGGAAAGCGGAGGATAAAAAGAAAGCTATGCGCTCCGAGCGAAGTGGAATAATACACGCGGAAGAACGGAAGAGAGACGGGCCTGACGCGAGGCGATGGTGCGGGCCGGAAAATCGCAGGCCTCGGCCGAGTTTTTCGGCAGCATTAGCGATTTTATATTTCACGCTGGATTTAGCCTCGGATGTGTATGTTTTTAATATTCCAGACGCGCGCGCAGACACCGATGCATGCGCTGATGCATCTCGCTCGCATTTAGCGGATCATGGACCACCCCCTGCTTCTCCTCGAGGGCGGCCCCCTCCCCGCGGCCGTTCTGCCGCGCTTCCTCTCATTTCTGCACAAATCCGCGATCCCTTATCCGCCCTCTCTTTCTCCCATCCCGGATCTTTTTTCCTCCTCTCGCTGTCTCTGTCGCTCGTCTTGCATGCCTGTAACGTTTCCGTATCTTTTCCGCGAGCTAGTTCCTTTTCTCGCTCGCTCGCTCCTCGTGATCCTTTAAAATCCCTTTCTTTATGCTCCTCGCGCTATTCATTTTCCCAGGCAACGCCGCCCACTTGGCTCGCCTCTGGCAAGCGTTAATTTCGTTTCCGTACGCCCTTACACGCGACGCTACTTCGGTCGCGCCGCGATTTCGCTCCCTACAACGGATTAATGAGCGCACGTCCACGTCACTTGTACCTTGCTCAATTTCATTCCGCGCGTACGCGCGCGAGACGTCCCGCATCCTCCCGCGCGCAAATTCTTTGACCAATTTCAGTCTGATTTATTCCTAACGAGAGTGTCGAGACGCAATTAGCGCTTCCCTCTTCCCGAGCTGTTCTCTGTCAGTTTACCCGGCTCCCTTTCCTTTCTTCTCAAGTTCGACCCTTCGCGAGAAACAAGAGTATCAATCGGGTATCGCGTACTCGCCGTCTCTCTTTCCGTTTAGCTTTCTTATCTTGCCTGTCTCGTCGCCGTTCTCGCCCCTCGCGCGATCACTGAAGCATGGCAAGAATGGCGCGGGGGACGCTTATTAATATATATATATATATATATATATATATATATATATACATATTTTTTTTTACTCCATTTGTGCTTCACTCTCGCCATCTGTGCTTTTGCGAGGCGTTTTTGAATCTTTTGTGTTTCTCTATCCAGGTTTGTCATGCTCGTTGTTGTTGTTCTGGATTGCTTGCGGAGTTGGCGTTTGCCTTGCAGGAAAACCCCTGCCGCTGGTTTCCCAGGAAGATTGCTGCGTTGCATTTCTGCCCTTACAGTCCTTCAACATCTAAGATGTCCGGTGTAGGCACCCTATGCGCTCGCGTTCGCCTGCCAGGACTCATTAATATATCGCGAATTGAATATTCAACGCGCGTTTCCGAACGGTATGCGCCGTCTGCACACTCTCGCGATTAAACGCGCGCCGGCCGCCGTGTTTGTGCACGCGATCAAACCTGTTTTTGTTCGTCTGGACCGTAACATGGCGGAGGAGGGTTCTCCCGCCGTGAGAAGACGAAACAGATAGAACGAGCTAGACGTTCCAGCCGATCTAGGGGTCGAGGAGGAGGGGGGAGGTAAAAGCGCGGGGAAGGGGGATGGGTCGGCAGCAACGCGTTCCGGATAGTCGACGCTTTGTATTTGCCCATTAATAGCGAACTACCATCCTAGCCGGCTGCCTAGTCGGCGCTGAGAAATTAGCGGAGGCGCTAATTGTGTTACGTAACCCAGTTAGCGATGTGTGCACTTGGCAATTCGAAGCGAAGATCCCCCCACCCACCCCCGGCCACCCTATACCGGGGAGAGACGACCGCTGCAGGTGCACCTTGAACTCCGGTACTTTCCGCGCGCGGGTCGCCCATCGAACGAGCTTTTTCGTCCCAATTATACGCTATCGCTCCCAGCCGTCGCCTCCCTTCCGGGAGGGAAGGAAGGGGTGATTCGTCTCTCCTCCCACGCGTCGCGACACCGAGTTGGAGACTTCGCGAGCCTCCAGACGCGCCGCGTTCGAGAGCTGAGACCGCTTGCAGCCCGGAAACAGTCGCGAGCTAATTAGAACGCCGATCGATAGATGACGGACGACAATTCCGACAGGCCTCGTTTGTCCGATCCGATTGGATCCCGGCGGGAGAACGCGATGTCGCGTCGACCGCTCGTCTCGATCGCAGCGAGAGCGTGTCTTACGAGAGAGAGAGAGAGAGAGAGGCGGCTACATCGGCGCCGAGAGAGTTCGTCGGTGAGGGTCGTTGCTGCGGAAACGAGTTTGCTGGAAGTTAGCCGCCGCTCGCGAGAACGTATGTAAACAATGCAGCGCGCAAGCCAACGGGCGGAAACGAAATGATATTTGTGCGAATTAATAATCTTTGTAAGATTGGAAAGCCGCCACGTCTACGTTATTTCCGAGTTTACTTGGAAGCTCGCGCCAACGAGAGAAGCATCATTTCCCCAATGATACGCAGCGATGGCCAGATCGCGATGATCATTCGATTCCGCATCGTTTTCACCGCTAGCGGCGCGTTCGCAGCAAAAGTGTACGCGGAGCTGCGTACACGAGCTGCGTACACGAGAACGCATAAAGCCCTTCGGAGCCTGTCGTGAGCCGGTCTCACACGGATACTGCACAGCGGCAAGCGCGTCTGCAACATCCCTAAGCCCTTCGATACCATTACTATCCAGCCCGTATCGACGAAGCGATGACGATCGCTCCAAATGCGAGATCATGCGCGCTGCGCACCGAAAAAGTGCTTTGAAAATGCAGCCCGAGGGAAAACTTTGAGTTTTCAATGTCATCACCACTGCCTCGCAATGGCCATCTCGGTCATTCGCCAGACGACGTGACCTCTATTCGACCTCGCGGGGACACGTGAGAATACAAGAAACGGCGGGACGCGACGCGAGTCGTTCTCGCTGGCTCACCTCTTCAAGCATCGCGACACAATGCCGATGCATCCCGCCGTTCCTTCACTCTCTCGCTTTTCAATCCGACGCGCCGTCAGCTGTTGCCGGGCTCGGAGGGAGGCTAGGAGGGCAAACCGAGCCACCTACCCTTGTTCCGCCGCAATAAATATGTCTCGCCACGCGTGCCGCGCGCCGAGATGATTCCCTCGTCGTCGCGACGTCGTCGTGTTGCGAGATCCTTGTTGCGGAATCGAGCACCGCCATCGCGACGCGTCACCTCCCGTATCGCTCGCGAAACGGATGGAAATCCGATGATCTCGAATGCGATCGAAATGCATCAGCCGACGCGATCCTCCCCTTTCGCTACCCTTCGAACAGTCTTTCCGCGCGCATGTCTACGGGATTGCCCCAATTTTTTTTTATCGTCGCGTTTTATTTGATGTTTTATCGCAACTTTACGCTCCAGCGAGTTCAATGGACTCTCAACCTGCCGTTCTATGAGTTTCGGCAAAGTTGTGCCAGGCTTTCTTCCCTGACGGCAAATTACGAAAATTTCTGCGACATTTGGAGGATTATCGTCCATTGTTCTTGTCGTCCTGGTCGTTCGCGTCTCGTTTGGGCTGTTTGCGATCTTAGTATGAGCAGGTACCAGGTCTTTAACCATCGGGAACTATTTCTCTATGACTCACACTGCCTCGTTACTGCACTCGTTGATTTATCGTTCTCGCCAAGGAACGAAATTCTTCTTCTGCGCTCCTAACAATCCACCTTTGCGCCGATATCCTTCCCTCCTTTTTCCTTTGTCATAAAACGCGGGGGAAGGAGCGAATCTAGCATGGGACGAGATCACGGAGGGAGTTGGTTGGAAATTTGTCCTGCTAACTCCGCCGTAGCTCGTACACGGGATCGAATCCTAAATGAATGATGCGAGCAGTGTCATAAAAAAATTAACGAGCCGCAGCCAGAGTAGGTTCGTTGTAGGGAAATAATATTCCCTAATGGCGGCGTACGATTACCTTTTAAATGCGCATCTCTAGCCGCGTTTTGCCGCGTAGCTGCTATGCAAAACACATTTAATTCGTACATTATTAATCCGACGTGTATTTATATCATCATTTAAAAATTTCCCCCGTTATTCCGTTATCCAAAGCCGAGGGGGCTGTTATGCAGCGCGCGTTAATCTCCCGGCTGGCGCCTATATCTGCACCTTCCTTCCTACACGCTTCTCGCATCTGTATTTATAAGAGGCTCGCTTATCAATTCCTTGTTCGCTGCGTGTACATTAACAATGTACAGTAACAATGTATGTATCGCCGCTAGACGTTAAGTATAAGAATGCGAACGCGCGCTCTCTATGCATCCCGGGTATGAAATGTGAACTTTTACCGCATTGTGACCCCGATACGCGGCGCCGATACGCGACAGTGCTCGGCTGGTGGTCGCATCTAGCAAAACATTATTAAGTCCGTACTTATTCCCTTTAAAACACACCGCGCGCGCGAGCGTCTCGCGTAAATATCCCGCGCGGATACAGGGCGCGAACTTTTGTCACCGCATTCGCCGCTGCAATATTCCGGCGCGTGCTGATTTCCATACGGCGCCATAAGAGTTTTAATCGCATCCGCGAGAGTGGGTCAAGCTGCCCTCCGCGCGAGTCCCTCTCGTCCCCGACGTGAATGTATAAATACGCACGTGGCGACGTGTACGCGTGTGCATGCATTGTGTGCATATACCGGGGCATAAACGCAAAGTCGACGACGCGCCTGGACGCGCGTAGTTTCACAATGCGGGATATCGGCCGGCTGGAGCCGCGACTGCCGATGTCACAAAGCAGACCATCTGTCACAAACGGAGAACAACAGATTTTTTCCCCTCTCGCGCTACCGGACGATCTAATAGCAAAAAGAGAGGAAAGGGGAGGGGAGGGGAAGGAGAAAGGAAAAACGGGCGCGCGCTATCCCCGCGATATTTGCGATTTCGTGGAAGCATCCGGGATGGATCCGGATGGCGCGGATGGCGGAGGGAGCCTCTTTATTATTTCTACTATTTTCTTTTAATTATATTCAGCGGGCTGCAGATGTAAAATAAATATAAATATTAATAGAGGGGCAAACATGAATATGTATACGAATAAAAACTCATGTACAGATACGTGTAATAATAAATACAAATATAATATATACATGGCCGCCTGGGAGTCAGCAAATACAGGAGGGGGAGGGGGGAAGAGGGCGGACGGAGGCGGGAGGATGAAACATTTAAAGCGCGGAATCTCGGCGGGTATTGATTCCGCGGGATGGCAGAAAGTGTGTTTCAAGTAAMCTCTCGTCACTCTCTCTCCTCTCTTTCTCTCTTTCTCGCTTCCCGCCGTACGAATCGGCACCTTCGTTGCCCTTAGTTACGCGCATCGCGATACCCATCGGCCGCCGATCGATAAGCACGAAGTCACCAAAGTGTCGACTTACTCGCGTAACAATTTAATCGGCGAATGCCCGCCCACGCCTCGCAGCCGATAAGCTTCAACGTGAGGGATGCCGAGGCGCCAAGATCGGCGCCAGCCGAGACCAACTAAGAGAATCGCCGGCCGGAGGATCGGGGGAGGGCGACGCGCGAGGGTTGAATAAGGGCGACGGAGCTAAGAAGACCTCACGGCCGATCTATTATGTGATTGCTCATTATTGTTTTACGGCCCCGGCGAGTCGATCGGCGACTCGAGGACCTCGAGAAACGAGAGATCGAAGGCGCGTGGAGAGAGAGAGAGAGAGAGAGAGAGAGGGGGGGGGGAGGGCAGAATGGAGGCAGGGTGGCCTATCTCTGCACGGAGGAGGTGCGGAGCGGCACGAGCGGGGGTGGTAATAAAATCAAAGTACCGATGGGTGCCTCGAGGTCCGTTGATTCTTTCACGGATAATCGAGCGCGGGTGGAGGAGAGCGGTGGCCGGGGGCCAATGCCTTACGGGACGGGTAATTACGCGTCGCAGCGATGTGTTAATCCCGCGCCGTACATTGTTCATTCCGATCTCGTTTATACCGCGCGCCGGCCAGTGAATTTTAATCGTGTCGCATCCGTGACGGCCCTTTGTGCTTGACGCACGAGGTGCAACACACAGCCTCTCCCCGATGGCGCGTAATCTATGCAGGAACGCTTTAATTAGACGTTATTTTACGTGCCGCGCAAGCGAATACCCCCTATCCCTCGCAGCTTTGTAAAATGTCCGCTCGTGGAATCTGAAATCTTAACATCCGTCCACGACCCAATTAAATTACGGGATTTTGCTTTGGCTTTCCCGTTTCAGAAACCAGCTGGGGTTAATGAGAAAAATCGCGGGATGTAAAGAGCCTTCCCTCTCCCCTCCCCCCTTCTCTCTCTCTCTCTCTCTCTCTCTCTCTCTTTCACGGCCGTGGAGGCTCCTCATCGCGGAATTGCTTTCACGCAGGCGAACCGTGAGTCTTCCTGTGTTGTCGGTAGAGAGAAAACAGATTGCTAGGTCTCGTTCAATCGCTCTTCTTGGACGAAGACGTCGCAAGGGTTGCGTGGCGGAAGACATCGATAGGTCGATAGACGATAGCGGCGACGATAACGACGACGATCCGCACCGGTTCCGGCAAACGCTACGGTTACCAGTTTAGTATCGGTTTCCGCGAACTCGTTTGCATCGCCGCTAGAAAATACAAACGATTTGCTCGCAACAATGCCGGCGCGCGTACAATAAGCGAGGTCGCATAAGCGAGCGGCCGATGGTCCCCACGGTGAAAATAGAATTCTGCATGCTCGCACGCCCCGTCAGTCAGTTCTCTATCTGCGTCAGTTCCTCTCCTCTCTTTTCTTTCCTTCCCTTTCTTTTTCTTCTTTTTATCTTACTACTCCTTTGTTCCTTGTACGTCGGAAATACCTTTCCGGTGAACGGCCTTCCACGTGAAAGCGGCGAATGACCGTCCCTCCGTCTCCGCAATGTCGAATCTCACGCTCTATCGTAGTTAAACGTGCTCGTGCACGCGCGAATCCTCTCTCGCGCTTCGTGCGGAGGTAATCGCTCTGTCGTTTGCGTATGTATTTGCCGACGAATTAATCTTCGAATTCCAAGGAAAATCCTCCGGATTGAAGATTCGGGAAAATGAGAACAATCATAATCGTGATGCAATGAACGGACACTGGATGCTTTATCGTCTCTTAAATATATAATATATGCAATAAAGTTTAATTCCTTCATTATTTTACGAGTTTATCAGCTTCTTAATTAATACTTCAAAATATCTGCACTGTGGCCAGATTTGATGTCATAATAATTTATGTAGATGACGATTAATCAGCGGATGAATCGTGCTAATTATCTAATCACTAATCATCTCCGCGATTTATCTTCGCCATCATGCCGTATTCGTATCGAATATATCGCACATGTTTCGAGGAGAATCTAGATGCAAATATGTCGAGTATGATTCTCGTTGGAATAATAAGTCAAATGGCACAAGATCCTCACCGCTTGAATCGAACGGAAGGGAATGTCGCTCCTCTCTCGTGAGGGTAAGTAATAAACGTTTGAACAGCGGATTTTATAAGCGGATAAATATCTGAGTAATTTCCCTCCGAGACTCAGCTCGGTGCTGAAATCAGCTCGCACGGCGCGCTGCATTCGACACGATGCAAGAAGGAATCCTCTTTAATTGCCTTCGACGACCCTCGTTATCCTCTCATGTCGTTTACAACCCCTCGAAAAGCTCCGCTGAGAGACTGACGTTCAAAGTTAAACACTCACTTTTTTTTCGCACGAGCGAATGATTTCTCGTTTGATCGCAGTTGCTGGGAAAAGTCGGTCGCGTGTTCAAAGGTCCGTTTACAAGTTGGCGAATGGAATGAAATTCGGCGCCGTTCGGAGCATACGTCGCGCGCGGGCAATAAAATACTTTAATTAAATGCACGGAAATCATCGAAACAGCGAATCTCGCCCGCATCGTCAATCTTCATCTCCTCAAAAATACCATTTGGAGAACGATCTTTGGGCGGGGAACTTTATCTCTGTTTCTTTTCCTTTTTTTTTTTTTATTTAAACCTAACTTCCATCTCTTCCATCGAGCGTCAGGCGATCATCGAGGGAGATAGAGAATCTGCATTTCGTTAAATCGTGATTTCAACGATTATCTTTACGAGGGAGGCACGATGCTGCAAGGAGAAACGTCATAATCAGCATTTTATATTGACGCAAATGCACGGCGCAGACATCAATACAATAGAACGTGGAATGCTCTTTGTTGTCAGCGTCGTCGTCCCAATAATCTCCATCTCCTTCTCTGTCTCCGCTCAACAGTCCGCGTCCAGGATCACCCACTCGTCTTTTGATCTCGATGGACGCGTCACTCCGTGGTGTCCCATTCATCGGGTCGCGCCTCGATGTCAGTCGGTCTGAAGCTTTTCCTTCATTTCCGCGCATCAACGACGCGCGCCATTCATCTTTCGAAAAAAGGGAGAAGCGTTCTTGAGATATTATCTCATTTAGCCTCGCCAATTAGCACAGCCAGGCGGGCAGCCATTGTATCGATGCTGTGCAATGCGCTTCTCTCTTTTCAGCGCGCCACTCATCGAAGTATGTGCTTCGCTACGTCCATCAATCAGTCACGCCTCGCGCTCCCGATAAATTTCAGCGCGTAATTTATTAAAAGAAATGCACGCGCACTGCGGAAAATCGCAGTTGCGCGCGGCAATTCTCCTCGCCTGCTCATGAAAATCCTCCCCCAATCCTCGCGCGCGCCGACCATCCAGCTTGATTCGCCGGATGCGAGCCGGATCCCGCCGCGCGCGGAACATCAAGAGAGAGAAAGAGAGAGAAAGAGTCCATGATATCGACCACGCGCCAGTAGATAGGTAGGTAGGTTGGCGGGTGTGTGAACGAAAAACCGAGCCGTCTGCTCGTCCGCGGAACAATGCGTCTCCGCGAAATGATCCGAATTGGCAAAATTATCGGCGTTTTACTGCCGGCCGCTCGAATTCGCGGCTCGCCGATCCGGATTGCAGCTTACGGTCGATTTTAACGATCCGCTGGAGCAGCTGCGGCAAATCGAGCTTTCTCGCGGCTAGAATTCAACAGCCGTCCTACTACAACGCCGGGACGGTTGGAGGATATGCGGGGGAGAGGAGTAGGCGGGATAACCATATAGAAGAGAAAGGCGTACGTATGAGAGAGAGAGAGAGAGAGAGAGAGAGAGAGAGAGAGAGAGAGAGAGAGAGAGAAAGGAGGGAAGATAGGCGGCCGGAAGCTTAAAGCTCGCCCCTGGACTTCGCTTCGATGCCGGGATCGGTAAAGTTCTCATCTCACGTTTATAAGTGGTGAGACGTACATGTGTTGTTGTGTCGGTGTACGTGCGTGAGCGTGGCACGCGCGCGCACGGGCCCCTGAGTGTGCTCTGTCCCCAGCTGCCGAGAGATAACATCCAATTTGCGCGCAAACCGCCGGATTTCGTGCAGGGCAGATCCTCGACTCGCTTACTCCGCGGCTCGTCTCATCCGCCTCGTCTCTGTCTCTCATCCATTCCCTTCTTCCTTCTCTCTCTCTCTCTCTCTCTCTCTCTCTCTCTCTCTATCTCTCTTTCTCTCTCTCTTTCTCTCTCTCTTTGTACACGAAGATCATTGGTCCAGTTCCTCATCGCTTGTCTTGTCGCACAATAACACGATGACGTATTTCATCGCGAATTATTAGCATTACGCTGGTTTTGTCGAGAGATTTGTCATGCCCTGTCGAAAATGTGTTTCTTAGACGTTAGATAAACGATTCGCGGGCTCTTAAGAGGCTCAGAGGAAGAGAGAGGAACAGCATCTTTCACGTTTGAATTTTATGTGAAACGGCGGCATGGACGTAACTAAATTGTTAAACAATTAATTCCCTCGTGTGGTAGTCGCGTCGCGTCTTTATCAGCCTTGCATCCGGAATTGTCCGTTATCAATCAGTGATCTCAGTAGAAGCGGCGGATGAGTCTCTCCCTTCAAATCACGCATCCCGGTCAGCGCGCGCGCGCGCAGATTATTTCACATCAAACGCGATACGAAGTAGCCGGGGCACTGACCGCCTGAATAATTAGACGTGGTTTGACTTGCAAAAAGTCCAGCGGCAAAGCGGAGAAGCCGGAGAAAAAGGGCAGACGCCGCGCACGCGGTGCTCTCAGTTCCTTTTAAATGATACGTGCCCGGAATGCGGAATGCTCCGCGGCAAAATCTGTGTGATGATGGTGCGATGGCATTCCCCAGGCTCCGAGATGATTTTCCCTTTGTCAACATCGAGATCGAGATTTAATTACGGAATTACTTGGCCTTCGAAAGCGCGGAACCTCGACGAATCAAATTTCACAGAGGCGGGAGCGAGCGGATAAAAATTAATTTTAAGTAAACCTCACACATTGACGGAGTGTTCTCCGAGAGATTTGTTTGCCAAAATATTTGACGTTAAATGATCGAAAAATTCCATGAAAGAGACGGCAGCAGATTCGGTTTTTGTTCTTTCCAACGGAAGGAATGGAGAAATTTCCTCGATTATTCCATTTTGCGTTCCGTCGTGTATATATCGCGTTGTATTATTATATATTTCGATCGCGTCGTGAGTATTCTCAAATATTCCGTGTAATTGCGAAACAGGAACAGGTTCACGTCCTTTCTTTCCTTTCTTTCTTCGTACGGGATAGTGTTACTCTTGCAGATTGCTCCGTGATATTCCCTCTGTAAATATGATATTTCTTGCGGAGATAGAATATTTCTCGTTACCGCGAAGTGGTTTTCCCTCGCGCATCCTCGCGCGCATTTTCTTACCTCTTAACGAGGAACTTTTCACCTTTGGCCTTTTTGGCATTGCGTTTAACCGGATCGCGGACGATAACTTTATGAATAATTAATAACCAGCCAAGCACCAGCACCTGCGGAGCTTTTTGCGTCGTTAAAATATATATCGCGCTTGTTCGTTTAAACTCGATACTTTAAAAGGCGAGCCGAGGCTTTTGCCCCGGCTCGCGCGGATAAAATTGCCCGTCGCCTGATCGCTTCTTTATAACGCTTCCTTACGGAGCATAAATACTTAAAACGCTGCACTCTCTACAATAATCAGTAGCCCCGGGCGAATCTATTTTGCATACAATCGAAGTATAAATACTTAGCTCCGTCGTGTGTTTAATAATCAGCTCGAGCGATCGACCGGTTCATCGATACTTGATCGCGATTCAGATAGTCTTACGTGATTTCTTTCGCGACGTCCTCGCTATAATCTAGAAGCGAGACGATCGATCTCCCCTTTTCTTTTAGAGCTCAACTCACTCGAGTTAAATTCTAATCTAGCGACGAGGAGCAAGGGCAAGGAGGACAAGTTCGTTAAACGTGCTTAATCGAATTACGACATACGAAAAGTACTTAATAGGCGGTGAACGATCTCCTCTCCATCGGCACGAATGGCTCTGCGCCGAGTTTCAGTGCCGCGTGACTCTAATTAGCATCTCGAAGCTGCGACGAATCTCTTCCCCACGAGCAGAGTCCGTTCCAACCTCCGACTGCAGATCGGACTGCAGATCGCTCTCGCGATCTCGCAATAAACGAAACTTAATCGTCAATCTCGCCAAATGCAAACTTACCGAATATCGTATGCATCCGAAGGAAAATTCGACGCGTTCCTCGCAAAGGTTGATCCCCGTAACGCGAATGCGAGATCTCGGGCGATTATCGATGCCGGATTAAATCCGGCAGCATCGATGCAGCCTCCGCGGCGCGCGTAAGGAGTTCTTCATCGTGTTAGAACGGCGCTAGATAAATTTCATTATGCGCGACGTTATGGCGATACCGGCGTCGCTCCGTTCGCCTCCTGACCTTCTAAATTAAGGAGCAGTTTATACTCGGTACATTGTAAACATAATTAAGGGTCTCGTTAACATAAGCAAACGATAGAGCAGATCTCAACTTCTCATATTTCTCGGAGAAACGCGAAACGTCGTCGCGTCGTTGCCAAGGATACCGCGAGTAGTAAAAACCAGTCTGTCGTCAGACGCCGCGCTCTGCTTATCTGGGGAGGGGAGGGGAAGGGTCTACATTAATGCCCTTTGGTTTATTCATATTTCATTCCCTCCCGCTCCCCATCTAATATGCGACCTGCCGCTGAAACACCCGGCCGTTTCCAGGCATCCTTTGTAAATGGTATCGAATCTTCGCTAATTAATGCACGGCGCGATCGCCTTCTCCTTATTTCCTCCTGTCCCCGCGACAAGCCCTCCTCCTCTTCCCTCCCCGGAATCGCCGAAGCGGTGCTTCAAAGCCGCCCTCTTGACGCCCGGGTGACCCGCCGGAATCGCGGGTATTCCCGCGTTCGCGAGGGGCGCCGGATGCATCTTTACACGCGTGCAGCGGCCCCAGAGAACGTAAGCGGGTTAGCGCAAAGATTGAAGGGCGCTGCTTGAATTATGGGGCGAATCCGGCCGTTACCGCGAGAACTTCCTCGGAGTTCTCCGCGGCACACTTTCCTGCTGTTTTCAAATTGGCCGCGCCGCTTCCTCTTGATAAATAGCCGGTTTCCACCGGGGGGGCGGCGGGGCGATGGGAAACTTTTGTGTTCGCGTGGAGCATGCTCCGATGCTATTTTCGCGATTTGCCGAATCGACGTTGTATTTCGTTCGACCTCACCTCGTTTAACCCGGTGTGCTCGTTCGACGGAGGGAACGGAGGCGAACTTAACGTCTGAGTTCAGTAATGCATAAAAGTGCCACCCGACAGGAGGAATCTTTCCGTTGACAGTTTTTAACTTCCATCGCGGGACTTGCTGCAAATTTCTGCTTTCTTTGAACATATCGAGCAAGATATGTTCCGGAGGGTGCCCCGGCTTTGTCGCGCGGCTACCGAAAATCCCGCCGTTACGATTTAGCGCCCCGCGTGATACGGAGGGAATGGTGGAAATGGGGGGAAGGAGATGCCCCCCGTGTCGCGGCTTTAAGTTTACGGTACTCACTCGTATTAATATGCCCGCCGTGCAACTGGCGCCCCAGCCGCGACATAATTTCACATCCCCCCTGCGCCGCCGACTGCTATCGCCGCGACGCGTAACTCTTTTGTGTCGGCGTGCGCCGCCATACATCGCCGGCGACGTAAGATGGATGACGTGACGCGGCGCATTGCCGCACGCGTATAATCCGAAGCCTCGTGAATTTTGGACGCGGCCGTCAGGCGCGCGTCCAAATAGAATGCGATATTTTGTAGCATGAAACAATAACGAGGCGGGCGCAACGCGCGCGCTCTTTGTTCCGTGATACCGCCGCGCCGGGGTTGAAGCGAGGGGGAGGTTAGCGGCCGCGCCATCGTCTATCCCCATACCGCCTGGTGTGCAGTCCCGGTTTACCTATCCCCGTTGGCTTTTCTTTTTTCTTTTTATCCGCTCGTAAAAATCGCGAGGGCTTTCGAGCACGATTTGCATCCTCGAAGGTATCAGTACGACGCGGCGCTTCAATTCGGAAACTTTTTAAAATCACGTACATATTGCGAGGTGAGTTGCGTATGCGCGCGTTTGAGCGACTTTCCCCTTCCCCTTCCCGCTAACCCCGCTCCCTCCATGCCTTTCTCGTTTTATTTCGCTCACTCCCTTTCTCTGTTTCTAGCTCCTCACTTCCCTCTCTTTCTATCTCTCTTTGTTCTATCCCTTCTATCTCTATTTCTCTCTCTCTCTCTCTCCCTCTCTCCCTCTTTCTCTCTCTCTCTCTCTCTCTCTCTCTCTCTCTCTCTCTCTCTCTCTCTCTCTCTCTCGCTCTCTCTCTCTCTTTCTCTCTTTTAACGCCGGCGAACGGTAAATTCTTTGTATCTTTAATGCATGAATTACGGAGTATTGTGCGCGCGCGTGTGCGTTGTATTGCCCCGCGTTTACCGTGCACCCCGTGAAATTTCATATTCCCATACGCGCGTTTGCAAAATACAGTCTCCGCTTTTATCCGCTTGTAAAATTCTCCCGGGCGCTCGCGTAATTTGCATTTTGCGAAAAACCGAAGCGAGACGACAACTGCGCTAAAATTGTTAAATCGCATGAGCGTGTCCCGCGCTCTCTTTTTTTTYCCCTTCTTTTTTYCCCGCCCCTCTCCCCCTCCGCCCGCCGCCCTCCGCGGAGCGGGCCGTGACTGAGGCGACGGGGCGGGGCGGGTAGGGAGCGGGAGGGAGGGGGGGAAAAAGGAGAAAAAGCGAAGAGTGGGAGTTTTCGCTGGAAAAAATTGATTCTTTTATGAATGGACGGACGGACAGGTGATGCTGAGAGGGGGAAAGGGAGAGGGCGGGAGACGTCACGCACGCGCGCGATAATGGACGCATCCCGGATGGAACATTAGCTGCGGGATTGTTACCATTTTTCCGTAACACCTATGGATTACGGTATTCGTTGTTCGCGTGTTTTAGCGAGTCCGCGTGTGATATTATTGATTAACAGTTTGCGGTACAATTACAACGATGCGCGTCGGTGCCGCGACAGCGCGTAATGGAATCTAACTAAACAGTTTAATACAATTTCACTAAACTTACCGTTCATGTATAAATAGTCGAGCACAGTGCGATGCGCGGGACAAAGTGAGCATTCGACCGAATTGATCGCATTGAGAGTAACTTGCCAGTAAATTCCTGATCCTCGAGTAATTGATAACCGAATGTGTATTCGCGAGTATTCGCGAGACGAATTCGCGATAGAAGAAGCTTTGGCGTCGCTGCTTGCATCTAGAAACGCTGCTCGCCCGCGAACGTAACGAGATGCTGGGATTTTTCTCGCTTTCGGCATCCGATTTCCCATACAAGATTTGGCCAAAGCCGGCCAACTCGATTAATAATAGCATGCCTCCGCGAGGGTTAAAACAGTTCGAGTGTTCGTGCTCGAGGGAAATAGCTGCCGGTTCCATTTGTAATCCTACATTTCGTGTCATGTAAACGTTCAAGCGGACATCGAGGCAGGCACGGCATGTTACACGTAAGTGTATTCGCCTGGCACGAGATAGAAAGACGAGAAAAATAACGGATATCGGTTATCGGTTGCCCCGATATCGGTTGGATCTCCAGAAAAATATGTTTTGAAAAATGGACCGCCGATAGACGCGTACAGATTTAAAAACAGGGATTTAAATGTAAATTCGCACGGACGAAGGTTTTTCTCTTATGGACGAATGCTGAGACATGGATGTTTCCCTGATTGATTATCAAGATCGCCGATGATCTCCGTGAATCAAAGCGAGAAAGTTATAGAAATGTTATTTCCCGTGGAATGGCCTGTGTCGAAAAAATTTAACAATATTCTTCCAAAGTTTCTGAAAGGAACGAAAATGCGGATTTAAATATATGCTCTTATCATCCCGCGATAGCTATCAGTCGATCTTACAAATTTGTATATCTAATTTAGAATTGGAGTCATTGTGAAATGATTGAATAATAAAGCAAGCCAACTATTGCTGGTCTTCGGTTAATAATTAAAATAAAACTATATCCGTTAATAACTTTTATAGAACGGCATCGCGCGCGTTCAGTTCTGCGTTTCTCCAGAGGCGTCCCGTTTTTTATCCAATATTAGCTGTCCGGTCTGTAGCCTAATTTTTACGAGGGGATGGTAATTAAACGTCAGCGCTTTGATATTCTATTCTTGACGGTATCCCCCCGTGCATCAACCCCGTTTTTTGCTTCGTAATTGGAGCTGTCCACTGCTCTCTTCTTTTTCCCCGCCGCACTCTCCGTCCCCGACGACTCGCGATCCTTGGAACGCCGTTATCCTCGGAATCGCGAGGGCAAGACCGGATATGCCCGAGGAGGAGTCACGAAGCCCCGAGTTTCAGGCTCCTAAATTATTTCCCTTCCCYCCCCCCCYYCCCGCCCCCTCCCGCCCCGCGCCACGCCGGGCGAAAATTATTCATGGGCCATCTCGATCCTGGCAGAAATCTTGACTACGCCCGTTAGTTTGTCTCCGTGTTTCCTCTTTGTATTCCCTCCCTGCCCCCACCCCCCTGCCCCCATCTCCTTCTAGTTAACCAATGTCGTGAGTTACGTTATTCCTTCTCGCTCCGCGAGAGAGCCGACTCTCTTCCCCCCCTCCTCTCTCTCTCTCTCTCTCTCTCTCTCTCTCTCTCTCTCTCCCTCTCTCCTTCTCTCTCTCTTTTGTATCGCGGTCGCGTTCGCAAGATTCACTTCACGTGCCGGAAAAACGAGAAATCCCGATGCCGGGCGTTATATCCGAGTCCTCGAGCGTGAGAAGAGATCTTGTCTATTCAATATTTAAACGTGCCGCCCTAGAGCGAGCGACCCGCCGTTGCGCGCGTACACCGCGCGTTTTACTTCCGATTCGCCGACGAGGAGCCACCCCAGATCTACCCCATGTCCGTCCGACCACTTTCGACCTCTCGCCGCTCTCGCTGACGTCGTTTCACGCCTTATACCCCGCGCGCTCTATATGCGGGCGTATCTCTCCGTGGCCGATCGACCCTTCGGCTTCTCTGATCCGTGACGCGTGTGCACTTTGTCGTCAAGTATCGGCCGTCGTGCGCGAACATGCACGTGCGTGGACGCACGCGTGCTCGATCCGCTCTTCAGCCTTCGAGCGAGCAGCACGCGCTGCGCTAATGTGCGAAAGAAAAAATTGCGTGTTTCCGAATCGACAAGCGGTCGAAGCTAAAAGCGCGCTTCGAACAAATAATTTGAGAAACTAGGAGAGAAGGTTGCTCGATGTGGCCCGCAGCGTTGCGAGCTATTTCGGGTCGTATCTCGCTAATTGTTTAAAAGCTCTCCGTCGTCGAGCGGACCGACTGCAGCGGAGTTTGGCGAGTACAGGGCTTTTCAAAGAATAGAGTCGGTATAGAATCTACGGTTTCTACGCCACGTCTACGGTTTCCTCGGCGCTCCTTGCCCCAGCAGCGTCTACCTCCGCGAATTTTCATTTCCGAACGGCGAAAGGACGGGAATGGGGAGAGAGAGAGAGAGAGAGAGAGAGAGAGAGAGAGAGAGAGAGAGAGAGAGAGAGAGAGAGAGAGAGAGAGAGAGAGAAAGGAAGAGAGAGAAGGGCGGCGAGGGCGAAAAGCGAGAGGGAGCGAGGAAAATGGAGGCGCGAGGGGAGAACCGACGACTGCGCGAATGAATAAATAGAATGAATTTAATTTCCCTCTTGAAACGTGCATTCAAAGAGCCCGAAGATCTCGGCGGCGCTGGTTGCAACGACGTCAATAGCAAATACGTGCCGGTGCGGGAGAAGGAGGAAAAATTGCGGAGGACGGAGCGAAGGAAGGAAGGAAGAAAGAAAGAAAGAAAGCGGAACGAGGAGGAAGCGAAGGGACGACGACGGGGTAGTAAAGGTGCCGGCAGGGGAGATCGACTCGCGCCGTAGGACAAAACGGCCGAAAGAGCCGGTATTACCGAAGCCACGGGACGAAAACACGATAACACCATTACCCGGGGCATAATGAATTTATCGCTGGCAACTTAAGGACAATTAATGCGGAACTTTTGATGTATTGTTTCGCCTCTTCGTGGGTGGCATCCGAAAACGGCCGGCGCGGCCGACTATTTTCCATGCCGGAGCCGGCGAAGCCACCCCGCTGTCTATTGTTCGCGAGCTCCCCGCGGGAAGGAGAGGAGAGGAGAGGAGAGGAGCTGCAGACGGTCTTTTACGATGGTGCATCGCATTACGGCGCAAACGGTGCGCCATTTGCGCGCACGGCGATGCGAGCCCCGCCGTGATTCACCGTGCGTTTCTTGCGTTCGTTGTTTACGCGAGGCCCGGTTATCAAGCTGCCCCGGTTATAACCCATGAGTGGTTACACAACACACGCGAGAAACGTACGCGCGCGTACGGATAAAAAATTGTTTTCTCCGTTCACAGCCGTTGCGCAAATTAATAATGCGGATAATGGAATATCCGGAATACCTAAAAATACGCGGCTTAGTCGCGTATTTGTTACAAATAGCGCCGAGGCCGTTCGATTAAGCGGGCGGGAACGTTCGGCGGGGCAGATGCTGTAGCTTGTAAAGTGGCTGATCGATATTTATGGTGTCTAAAATGGGCCGATTGAATTATTTATGATTTGTGGATGTCCTCCCGCGGTTTTAGGACGCTCGCACGGTTATTTTCTCCGGCGGTGTCGTTTGAATCCAATGGACACCGCGCGGAATTGCTGGAAAGGAGTGTAATTTCCTGAAATTCCCGACGAAATACGAGTACGCGGAAGTCTCCCTCCCGCCCTTCCCGTTTGTACATACAGGATTGATACATAGCGCGTGCATCGGCGAGGTGCATACGTAAAATGCGCGGGGAATTTCGCATAATATAAATATATTTCGCGACACGCCAAATAGTCATAGTCATTCCTCTGTGTCGCGTTCTCTAATTTTCGTCACTGAAGAAAATTCACATAATTGTCATTGTCCAGTTCGAGCTTTACAGCGACAGCATCAATTTCCAGGATCATTAGGCGCATTAATATTGTATCGGCGATAACTATGCGTAAAATGATTCCACATATAATTATAATTATAGCTGCGCGAACCAACGTAGCATATGCGCGATCTCAATTGCGCACAGTTATCGCGCTGCGTTCCCGATACACATCGAATTCAACTAAATGATACAGGCGAATTGGTAACGTTCGATGCATTGAATCATGCGTGACGTCACGGAAAATTACTATCGCCAGTACGATAAGCCGAGTCTGGAGAAAGTTGCACGAAAAGGCTACGCGACGCGATTGATCTACATTGAACGACGAGCGGCGTTAAATGGGGCAACGTTCCGAGAATCGATCCGACAATAATTCGTTTTGAAACACTTACGACCGCAGATCGATATCGCGACTTCACGGGCTATTGCAATAATTATAACGAATTTCGGATAACGGGCGGTGGTCCTATGACAACGGTTACGTTTAGATAGAGCGGACGCAGAGCGCGGAGAAAGAGGAAAAGCGGAAACAGGGACAGGGAGAATTGCGTGCACGCGCGCTCGCCATGCGTACGTAGAAATTGCGTATGAGCTTCCGGCGCTACCGTTCGACCTGTCATCGACACGCCAGTGCGCCGACGATATCCAATTAATTTGCGGCCATTATTAAAATTAAAAGCGCATGTATCATGTCGATGCAGTCCCGAGCGTGCACGAGCGAGCTGCGCTCACGATCGCGTGAGTTCCCGCCGTCTTCTCTTTCGAAGACTGTCATTTTTTTGTTCGATAACAATGGACAGAGCTGTTTCCGCTCTTGATTATAATCATCTATATGTCGCTCGCGCGCGAGACGTTTTACTCGCGTGACGTGCTATCGCGTTCGAAAGATCCTGTCATTTGTACTAATTAACGCGTATAATTCGCAGCGATGTCAAATTGAATTGGCCCCTTCGCGGCGCGAGTAAGGACGCTAAATTCTACACGACGCGTGAGGATAAGGTGCTTCGATTCGTTTCAAGGTGATTTATCGCCGGCCATGAATGTCATTCCCTTTTGATAACTGTATGCTGCCAAATAATCATTAGGAGTTCTCCCTCAACATTAATCATAAGTACGCTCGCAGGATGGCTCGGAACGATGTATAACCTCGGGAAGGGGTGCACGACGTGTGGGCTCGAAAAGCGAAATCCACACGCATTTCGGTGATTATTAAATATTTTATTTTATCGTTGTACAGAAGAGAAAGGGAGAGAAACAAAGAGAGACAGAGAGAGAGAGAGAGAGAGAGAGAGAGAGAGAGAGAGAGAAAGAAGCAGAGAGAAAAAGTTGATTGCCGATGTGTCATTTTATAGCGCCCGTAACTCAGTAATTATGAACACACGCGCTCAATATGGATCCATCCGCGATCCAGAATTGATCGGATACATTTATTTTCGTTCTAATAATCGTTTTAATAGCCTCGAATCGTTGCGGATATAATTAACTGTGATCGTTAACTCATCTTGCATCATCCTCCTTTCTGAAAAACTCCGCTCGACATGCCGTCTGTGCGCACGAATGTATTTTCATGTATCAAATCTGTCCTTTGCCGCGTTCGTGTCCATTAAATTTTATTTCTCTCATGAATATCCACCGTCTCACATTCCTGTATGTGCACTATTTTTACGCTTGAGAGGATCGTTTTCCGGAGCGGTCAATAAATAATGTCCCCCTCCCCTCTCTTTCTCTCTTTCTTTGTCGGCTTTCAGCTCGAATTTGATAGCGCGGAATTGGTCTTATAATACGGTGCACAGATTACAGAGAAAAATTCGAATCGGATATTTATTTAATTGGATATTATGCGTCAGTGGATTCCCTCTCCCCCCTCCCTCTCTCCCCCGCGTCCGGCGCTTGCATCCAAAGGAAGCGGGACTTCTTGCGGGACGTTCTCAGTATCGGCGAGATTTACTGCTCGCTTCCTGCGAGCAGTCACTTCATAAAGCGCGTTTTACGAAGGCGCGGGACGGTCGGCAATATCAAATGCAGATATTGCATTTGTTCGCGACCGCGTAGGAGAAATATTACGGGGGGAGGGACCAGCGTCCCTCTGAGATGTCAACGGCTGGGCATCTGGAAATCCTAACGTGTGCACGCGGAAGCGTTCGCGGAATGGAGATGTCAGGTTTCATAAATAGCTGCATTTACATCTGACCCGGATAGGATATATTCACCGTGAGTTCCGCCAGTATAATGCGGTTACTCGCGACGGAGCGCTTCCAAGGAAATCGGATTTTCCCGCTGCTTGTCTTTCGCGAAATAGCGAGAGCCCCGGGTTCGTCAAACGACCCGAAATCATCATCGCGCGAAATTACCCGCTGAATTTTAACGTCGGCAAACCTTCAAGGGGAACGCCGACGATTGCTGACTGTAATTATTATTTGCATTCGTTGGAGCACCGCGGCTACACCTACTATTTTCGCCGAAGCGTTTCTGCATAATATACATCAGATCGAAAACAAACGAGATTGGTGAGATTCTCGCGGTGGATCCGCGAGCCGCGAGTTGACACACACATCGAGATATCATCCGACAATACCATCGCGCGAGTCCTTAAAGTAACGTTTAACTTGGGACACTTCGAGGCAGGTCCGGCGAGAAGAACGCGCGTTTCCTCCGCACGATAACGCGCGAGCAGCGAGTTGCATCTCCACGTGGAGAACCGTAGCTGATATTACCGCGACTTACGTTAACTCACGTTTTTCTCTCCGCTAGTATTTAAACTCTTCTTTCATTGCGAGAGGGCGTAGAGCACCCTCCCGCGGCTCTTTTCTCGTCGCTCCGTCGCTCGGCCCCTATACATCATCATTAAGTCCTCCTCCTCTTCCCTCCTCACTGCTCCCTTTCCTCCCCCCCCCCGTCCCCTCCCGCCGACCTTCCGACGCTGGCACGCAAATCGCATAAAACCGGAATAAAAATTTAATGACCGCCGTGGCGCAACCACCTCTGCCCTTTTCGGCCACGTGAACGCGACCGCCACGCTTAAGTCGGACGGGGATATATTGCTGAACGTGGAGGATCGTTTGTCACACGCCAGCCTGTATATATATATACATATACATATATATATATATATATTTGTGTATGTGTGTGTGTGTGTGTGTGTATGTGTGTTTAGATACGGCCATTCTACGGAATTGAGCGGAATGAGGCTGTGTTTCGAGAGCGCCTTGGAAGAAGCCAGCGTAAGCGGTCGGTATCCGCCTAATAAAGCGGCCCTTTCATTCGTTTGTTTATTGCCACGCGCCTATCCGTCGCGATTATCATAGAGGTCGATAGCAGACGACGACGACAGCGACGATCGCCCAGTTTACCCAGCGAGAGCGAAACGATCGCGTCAGGGATAATGAGAGTACGCTTCGCGAGATCCACGACGCGCGCCGTGTTGCGGCCGCGAGGTGTATCGCGATAGATCGAATTCATATATCGAATTCACAGCGAGCGCGCGCAAGAGAAATCGCGTCTTAGCGTCTCGCGTTTCCGCGCCGATGGAAACACACACGTCGAGTGGTCCTCTTTATACATCACGGCGCGAATCGAAGCGAGGCCGCGCGCTCGGACAGTGAAGAATATAGTCCGATACTCTTCTCTCGCTATTAATCATGCGAGGTGGATTCGGATCCAAAATAAATCTGCGGTGCGCGCTTCGGCCGCGACGTCGATATCGGGCCGGCGAAAACGCGCGGCCGTTTATCCCGTTCCGCTCGCGCGGAGAAATGCTCTCCTTGCGAGGCGGCCGCGCGAGCATGGGCTATTAATCACGCAACAGAACGCGATTAGTTCGTGACAGCGACGAATTACCGATTCCCTTTCTTGCGAAGGACTGCCCGATTCGGACATTGGCCATCATTGGATCGCAGAGTGATCGGCGGTCGATCGGCCGCGATAGCGGTCGGCGAACAGCCGCGCCAAATTCGAAGGCACGCGACTCGCTCGTTCCCGAACTTGTCTCGCAATCGCTTTAATCGAATTTACGGGATAACGGGTAAGCGTGCCTTTAATCCGCGGTTATCCCTACAAAATCCGCGCGCGTGCGGCGTACTCGTGCGCAGACACGCACACGTGCGCTTATGCTTACGCGATGCAATCGAGAGTCTAAATCGAGTAAAAAAGGATTGATAAACCGGTGCATACACGACGCAGATGTGATAATGCGAGATGCAACGACGCCAGCTCGATCATATCGCGCGTCCGAGTCATATATCAGTTTTATGCTACGTTTTATGATAGCTGCTTGTAAAAGGTTTCAAGACGGCGCGGCTAAGCGCGGATTAAGTCCGGGCATAATTATTTCTGGCGACAATCTCCGATACACACGCGATTTTAACGTGTCACGTCCGAAATTATCTCGCATATGGAGGTGTTTCACGCGCAACGATATCTTAAGAATGAGCACGAGTGAATATGTAATATAGAAGAAAGGAATTATCGGTGGCGGCATATATCAAAGGCGTGTAATCAAAGAAACCGATGCGCACGAGCGTGTGTTTGCGTCCAGAACAAGACAACCGCGGGAAAAACTGTTGATGCCCGAAAGCTCGCGGGACGACGTGATTCATCCAGATGATATGTAGCGATTAGCCGACAATTTTGAAATGTAGCACCATTTTTGGGTATATAAAGGACGAGGGTAGCAAAGACGAGTCAGTGTGAGACAGTGTGCGAAAGACGAGATAGAGTGTGCGAATGACGCGGTTTACCGATAGACGGTAGTCGATTGCAATTGTAAAGTTGCGAACGGCGAAGCTATAGAGTCAGCTAGCCTATCGAGAGATGTTAAATCTTTGCGAAGAAGTATAAAGAGTTTCTTTACTTATTGTTTTATCAATCTGAGGCGTCGAAAACCCATCATACATAACAATTCCATCAGGATAGAAATATATCCTACAAATATCTTTTACGAGGAGCCATTTGAACTTCCCGCGTACTGTTTATCTCGCCGGCTATCAGGCGGTTTGCCCGTTTGTAAATTTTGTTCTGAGCCAAAGCGCGATGGGGTTGAAGTATCAAAGAAGCGTAATGCATGCGCGAAGCGTGTAACGCGACATAATGGCAATCTGGCCGCAATCTAAGCGAATGCCATTTCACGCTTGATACGAGCTCCGCCTGCGTCAGCCGCGCCGAAATGCGAACCCCATCGAATCCCCATAGGCCTTCCAGATGACATATATTCGTCTGGGATGAAGTTGCTGCCGCGGATAATACCCGTCGCCACAGGATCTCGTCTTAATTCGCTCTTGGGCGGCTTTACGGCCACCATAAACGTAACTTCAAGCGCGATTACCAATTACGGGGTCGCGGCCTCCTTGGCGTAAGCCTCATCGCTGCGCCGATGCAAAGGTCTATGGGCCGCGATCGTATTCGCGAGATTAAGCTGCTTTAACGATCCGTCGATCTATTAGCGGTTCCATGACCTTTCGATATCGCTGCTCAGCCGCTGCTGCGTGTTTCGCCCGGAGTGCTATCGCACTCTCGGTGTGATTAGATTCCGGCGCGATGCAATCAAAGTCGCATTCGCAAATACGGGGCCGCGACGCGAATTACAAAACTCCCCGGCGCGCAACAACCGAACTCGCGCGCGTTGATTTTGAATAATTTCAAAATAATGCGGGGAGACGGGGTAGAGAGTAGAGACGGCCATTACGGTGCCCGCTTTGAAATATCTACAAAGAAAAATGTCACGGCTAATTACGGCTGCCGGCGGGGRAAAAAAGGAAGACGAAAATAACGTTTTTACATAGAACAATTGCTCCTTTTGCCCGGGCAAATTGGATGAAACGGAACTTTTATCCAATTTGCCCCGGTCAAATTATTCCATCGACACACGTCCGCGGGATACCGTTGTTCTTCTTTTTCCTCCTGTACTTTTTCTTCTTTATTTCCGCCCGCCCCTTTTTTTATTTTGTTTTCCGGTTTTTCTTTTTTCTTTCTTTCTCTTCCTTCCTTTTTTTTCTTCTTTTTTCCTTCTTCCCTCCTTTTAGCCCGCGACCCGACCTGGACATTTGAACTTCCGCGGTTTGGGAAACAGCGGACGTGCATTAATCGATTCCGCCGCGTCTGTTAAAATTATCGGAGGCCATCTGGCGCATCTCCGACGTGTTTGCAGCGTTCATATTCACGTACGCCTTGATACTAGAGAGAAAGAGTGGATGTATCATGTGCGCTATCATATATGTCATAATGCGATTATTGATTAACAATTAATATTGAAGACAGAATGATGAATGTACGCGAGTGAACCTTGAACGACCTTAAGCTCTTGTATCTCGAGACACGATAATGCGAGAAATTTATGTTTCTATGTATCTCATCTCCTTAACGTGCGACGAATTTTTTAATGCACGATACCGGATAGATAAATATACAAGGTGTAATAAACTTTTTCCTTATATAATGATACGCATTACTTGATTGTATTAATGCCTGCTTACTCGTTCCACCAGAAACTCGAATGTCGAACGTACCATCGTACGCGTAAGAGTTTACGGATTGGCCTGATTTTCACGGAGATAATATGTTTCGGCACAGGCTTCACGGCAGTCGCCCGTAAATAGCTCGGGATGTCTCGCTTCCCCCTCAATTTCCTTGGCAGACCGAAAACGTCGCGCATTTCCACGACGTTTGCCCTCCATGTCTTCCTCCATCAGCTCCACGTCTTCTGTATTCTTCTCTCCCTCTCTCTCTCTCTCTCTCTCTCTCTGTATGCGTCTCTCTTTCTTCCTCGTAGCAGTACTCGCTCCTTCGCGCGTTAACTCAGTTAAGCCAACTTCACCGCCGACTCGTAGGCGCGCGTTATGGCACGCGAGCGACATTTATAATATTCACTTTGCGTCTACTGGAGGCGGCTGCGTACAAGCGTCGCCCGGAAGTTGTGGCAGGAAGTATCGCCACGCGCATGTCGTCGCGTAACGGCGCGGCATAACGGCAAGGGGAGGATAGCCGGGAAGGGTGGCGGGGTGGTTTTGCGCCGGCGGGACGACGGGAGAACGAGAATTGAATTTACGATCTTGGGCGCACAAAGCGGATGCTCCAGTTACCCGGGCCATCCGATGCTACCATCCAGATATTGTCACTCAAGCTTTAACTCTAACAATAGAGGGCGCGAGGTGCGCCCCGTAAGAAGGGAAAACCGTGGAAAACGCTGTTTAACCCGCGTCCCCGCCGCACCCCCTCACGTTCCGCGGCGAGAGCGGAGGGTGGAGACACGGTATTACCGCGTGCTGTGTAATTCCGTGCGACAATGCACGGCACACGGAGAACGCGCGCGCGCGCGCGTGCTCAATCCCCGCCATCGCGCCGATTCGCTCGCTGCGGCACAATTAATTTCTCGGCAAATTTACCGGGAGATCAAACGAACCGCCTTGGGCAAGCAGCGAACGTGTTTTTTAACCCTTTGCGGTCGTCGGCTCGTTCGGTTACGGTAACCAATGGCGAAACTGCACGGCGCGTGGAATATTATCGCGCGTGGCGCAGCGAGTCGCGGCAAGATGGTTGCGGCTAAAATTTCACACGCGCGTACATCCGCGGGATGAAACAAGCGAGCGCTGGAGAAAGTTGGCGCTTTTCAACTTGCGGTCCGCGCATTTCTCGCGTTTTCATGACGAATGGAGCCTTGCGTGCGTTCAAGACGACGCGGTACGGGGGGTTCAGGAACCATCCAACTGGCCGGATCCAACGCTCGCGCGAAAAGGCGCCGGGCACCACGCGCGCTCGTTCGCCTCGCGACTTCGCAAAGAGGATATTGCGCTCGCATATCGACTCGCCGCGACCGTAAACCCGAACGCCGACGGGGTACCACGAAGGGTAAACGTAATAAATCGCGTTCGTGGCACTAACCGCCGAGCCCTCGAAACCGCGCGGCCGGTCCGATCCGGCCGTATCTTTTACGATTTACACGTTTCATCGAGTTAGTACTCGCGTGAATTTCGCCAACGCCGCCGCCTAAAGCCTCTTTATCGTACGCTATTGCGTCTGGATCGTAAAGGATATCGACCTCGTTTGTAAGTTATGTACACAGCGCCGGGACAGCGGACTCGCGCGCGCAGAGAGGATGAAACAACCATCTCGAATGTTTACAACGACTCGTGCGAGACGACAAGTGGACGTGCTCGCGAAATTATCGAGCATAAACATGAGCGATTCGACCCCCATCGAATTTACATCGCGAGGGAAGCGATCATCGGTTGGTTCCGGCACGGTCGAGAGGACGTCTCGCGATCTCGAGAACGAATCTGATATTCGCCAATAAGCGAGTTTCGCTCTCGCGCGGACGGAAACGTCTCTCGAAGAGAGAACTCGAAGAATTCATCTTTGTTAACCCGGAAAAATCGCTGCCTATTAGCGCATAATGACATTCATCGCGCGCGCGCGCGCGCGAGAGAGAGAGAGAGAGAGAGAGAGAGAGAGGGAGAGAGCGTCCTAGCAAGATGCATCGTTAGGTGCATACTTATCCCTTCCCCTTTTTTTCTTCTCTCTTTTCGTTTCTTCAACTCCGCGCAATGAGTACGAATTGCGGCAACGCCCATGGTGGAACATATTTCAATTACGCGAGAATTATAACGCGCTTGCGGCGCTAAGGGCGATTTATTAGCCGCCAGAACGATCGCGCATTCCTCTTTTTCTCGTGTTTCGCGCGCTTGTTAGCGCGGCTGGACAATGAATTACGATTGCATTAATAATTTATGATACGTCGTGCGAGGCGACGTCCGTTCGTCCGCTGAAAGATTAAATCCGCCACGGACGATTGCGCGTTCGCACGCTCGTACGGCGCCACCGAGCCGCGTAATCGCGGCGCGTCGCCGTGCTCGCCGTACCCTTAACGCGCGGTGTCGACAGCGGAATCGAATAAATCTCGATTCCGCAATCGCGTCACTCGCGAATCCCCGCCGGTAATCGCATTCGACTCGCGAGAGGGCTCGTCATACCGTCCCGCGGATCAGAAATCCCGCCGTAATCCCGCCCGGTCGGTCAAAGGGTCAAACTCGCCACCCGCGGCGAGAGACCCACCCAAGATTGCGGGCTACGTGCTGTGCAGCTGCAACATATTTTCGGGATACGATCCCCGGCTCTCGCACCCTTCCGGCCTACTCGACGTGGTAGCCACCCCCTCCCGCCGCGCGCCAGAAGGCTCCCCTAAATCGGAATATCCCGGCGAGGCGCGGCCAGGCACGCTTCCCAATTCGTATTTCAGGACGGCTCGGACGCACGGCTTTTCTCACCCGCCTGCCTATGCCGGCCATATTCCATCTACGGAGCGATATTCCATCCGGTCACGCCGTTTCTTTATCGAGCGCGCTCTCTCTCTCTCTCTCTCTCTCTCTCTCTCTCTCTCTCTCTCTCTCTCTCTCTTTCTCTCTCTTTCTCTCGTTTCCGCCTCGCGGAACGAGGAGAGGAAGTAGCCCTCGTGTCGTCGTCGTCGTCATCGCCCACCCGATCCGTCCGTCGTCTCTTCGCTCCCTCCCCGTCCTCTCTCGCTTCACCGGTGTTTGCGGAAGGTTTTACGATGTTTGCCGTTCGCACGGACCCTTATTGTTATTTATAACCGCAGCGCCGCGACGCCGCAACGCCGGCCGGCTTAATGAAACTCGCGGATGAATTCCCGCGCGGGGACAGGAGGGTCGCCGTCGCCGACGAAGAGAGAGAGAGAGAGAGAGAGAGAGAGAGAGAGAGAGAGAGAGAATGACAGGTGCGAAGAAAGGAGGATGCGCAAAGAGGGCGGAGGCAGGGGGAATCCCCCGGTACCGTGGAATTGATTGCAGCGACATCGATTAGCGGTAATCCAGGCTAATTCGATTTTCGCTATCCCGACAGCGTTGGGAATCTTGTCGCTAGAAAGGAAAAGGAAATCGTTAATTCATGATCGGTTAACCCGGATTATCGGCGCTTAATCAAGTTAATCGGTGGACGCCGCGTCGCGCGTACCGCATTTATAACGGCGCCCGAGTATTTCGCGGATAATATTGCGCGATGCAAAGCGTTAATAAGCGCTTTTGTCTTTTCGCGGCCGCGAATTCAAACCCTCGCGGCAACGCCTCGGCGAAATCTCGACCGAGCAGCGCTTCTCTCTTTCTCTCTCGCTCTTTCTCTTCCTCGTGAATGCGTATAATTCGCGTTCCGACGCACAATTCAAGGATTCAAGTATTTGGAATCCGTGCCGGAAGATTCTGTTCCCGCGTTAGTCGCCGATTCCATGAAATATACAGTTATGGGGGCGTATTATAAACTCAAGGGTGGATGCCGGATCAAGGGGATGGGCACATCCCTTCCACTCTTTGCCTCCCTTGGAGGCTGACTGCAGTACGCTGCTCAAACTTCATAACGAATACCGTCAGTGAAACTCAAACTTGACGCTTCACGAGAAAGAGACAACTAGACAGGAGACGGAGAGAGAGCGAGAGAGAGAGAGAGAGAGAGAGCGAGAGAGAGAGAGAGAGAGAGACTGCGCGAATAATCGATAAGCTCCGTGAACGATATGAGGAAGCGCGGGGAACCGGTTGAAACGATAAATCATACTCCCAACTATACTCGGAGAAGCGATAGGATTACTATCGTGGTATCGATTGCGGGCGGCATGATTTGTTTGGCCCGTAAGTACCGAGACGTAATGCAATATCAAAATACAATATATAGGGGAAGCGCGCGGAGCGAGATACACAGAGACGACGCGAATAAACGTGACAAGATCCTTCGATGTTTTTAATAATCAGAAGTCATTAACGACATCGGCGGAAAACGGATCGCAGATATGTCGGTTGGAAAGGAAAAAAGGAACGACAAATTTGGTTTGGTTTTGCAACCAAGAGCCACTCCGTCTCCGCTGTTTTATTCTGCGCGCCGATAATGGCTATGTATACTTTTACGTTTTTCAGAATACCTCACTGACGCGTTCTCTCTCCCTCCCTCTCTCTCTCTCTCTCTCTCTCTCTCTCCCCCTCCCTCTCTCGGATATTTGGGCATTCCCCGATCTGTTATCGTATTGTATCAAGTGGCATATCGAAACCAATTGAATATACGGCTCGTTGGTGTCCGCACGTAAAGTACGACAGCTGTAAACAAAGAGAAATCATTAAACTGATTTTCCAGAGCGGACCTCACGCCTCATCGGCCCTATTGTGCGGCGACAACACACCCCTTTTACACCCCTTTTGATACTTCCATTGGGAATCATATCGCGTATATACGCAGGCTGCATAGAATTTTCCAAATTGACGCGGATAATTTAACACGGCCGGTGCCGGCTGTCAACTCGTTACATCGCGTGGAAATGTCGCGTTCCAGTTACGGTAATTGATTTCAAACGTGCATCGCGGGCGATGATAGTCGAAAAATGTTTCGGAGCGCGTTAGATGTAAATAAAAAAAGGGAGAGAGAGGGAGAGAGATAGCCATTCCCGTGCAAACGTTAACTTCATAATTATCATCACAGGAAATCCCCCGATCACCGCAACGCGACGCGCTCAACGGTATCGCGAACCTCAAAAGCGCCCGTAAATTAACGTTACAATTATCGACGTTGCAACTCGTCGCGGAAACATAATCGCTTTGTAATCGCCCGGCGGGATCTGTTTGCGGGATGTTTATGAGCGATCGCGTCAACGTGATATTTTCTCGGTTAAGTTGAGCACAGCTGGCCGAGTTAGAGACGATATCATTGAATCCTGAAATATTAAAATGTAGTGACGGGGTGCGTACAGCGTTACCCCTCGGCGGATATCCAGAGGGTGGAAACGACGCTGGCGGAAATACAGCAGATATTGAAAATGCCCCACGCTCGCTCCCCGCCCTCGCCTTCGCAATTCCCAGTATCTTTTTCGGTAGCGGCGGAGGCAGAGGCGGCGGAGGGGTGCGGTTTGGCATTCTCGATGCGGAATCAGGTAGGAAAAAAGGAGAGATACACTCGACCGCGCGTAATGCCGGTGGAAGCCGCACCATGTCAGCCAGGAAAATCATCTGGCGTGACCCGCGTTAATGGTGCACGAGTCGGTGCACGCGCGTGTGTGCGTACGCCGCTCGCTGGGGATGAAAATAATTAGTCGCCCTTGGTCTTTCGGCGACGTGTCTTCTCCGCTGCCTTTCATCTACCCGGATTTTCGTTTAGAAGAGAGAGAAAATGTCTTAATAAGATTCTCGCGCAGGGGAAGGAGATAGATTCCCGTACGATTCCGAAATTTCATTTGGCCTCGTCTTTGCCCTCGTCTTTTTGCAGCTTGCTAAAATCTAGCAGCTTGTGAGCGATATTGAGACACGTAGCTTACAATTAATTCGGCCGTGCCGGAGCAGGCGTCCGTTTCTTAAATCTTGCATGATCACGTACACACATCGTTTTCTCGTGGCATCTCGTCGCGTCTCAGACTGGAGGAATCGGCACCGGAATTGTTTCCATCTTAACTTTCCCTCAACAAGTAGGTGGGTGTGGTTAACCGGCGATATATATATATATATATATACGGGCGATGTTGCGAGGGGCGCTTGTGTATTTAATTTCCGACGAAACGAATGGAATCGGTGTCTGTAGCGTGAGATCGGGGAGCCGAATGGAAAAGGGGAAAAAAGAGAGAGGAAGGGAAGAAAGGAGCGGTAAGAAAACGGGGAGACTCGCACAATCGCTTTCAGACGCGCCAAATCCGCCCCCGCAACAGATGAAAATTCCCGGGCATCGGTTATTCATGTATATAGGATCCTCTATCTCAATTTATAATACGCCGAGTCTGCATGCGGCATCGTCGTTGCCGTCGTCGTTGTTGGCGGCGGCGGCAGAACGAGAAGTCTCGCCGAGCGGAAAATGATTTTTCCTGGGAAATGTGGCGTGCTCGTTACGCGCGCGATACTAGTCATCCGCGATCCGATGATATCGCGAAATTCAGACCCTTGGTATTAAGTGCTTCAGCGGAATCGGCCGGATGCCAAATTCGGAGAAGAGAAAATCATCGCTAGCTTCGCGCTTATTGTGCAAAAACAATATAACGTTGATATGATGTGAGGTGCGTAACATACACGCGTAATAAGAAAAGTAATGTGTGACGCGAATCGCATTATGTATTTTGATCATTCGCTGTATGTATATACGTAAACATGTTTTGTTTCTAATACATTTAAGACTTTTCCCGAGATTAGGCGATTAGGTTTTCTCTCGTCGTACATTGCGAACGATTCGTTAGGCGGATAATTTCTATGCTTTTAAACGTGTCAGAAATGAATATTCGACAATCGAATCTTTATCCGAATGTATTTAGCGCATTGATAAAATCGTGCGGGCGCTGCTAGAGCGGATCGAGTGGTGAAATTTATATTTATCAGAAACGTGACAGATGAAGAGTGAGATTTTATTCCGTATGACATAAAAACGTCGACGAAAGTCCCGCTGAAAGCCTCGTTACCAGGTAACGCACATGAGATTTAATTAATGCGGATTTACAAAATACTAACACGGCCGTTCTCATATTCTACGCATAGTCTCGCAGTTTGAAAATAATTTGCAAGACAATGGGGCGGGTAAAGTTCCCTGTGTGATATCCGGCTATCGAAAAGTGGGCTGCTCTGCATCGATGATGGCGATTGCGTGCTTGCCGGATGCTTAACAATCAAACTTTAAAACGGAATAAATTCTATCTTACTCGCCGCTCCGCGAAGCTCGGACGGAGGGACGGTTTACATTAAGTAAACACGCGTTATAAAACATCTTTACGGCAGGACTCTGCTTTTATATTAAAATCCTGGATATTCCTCCCTTTTATCAGCGCCGTTAATAACGTCAGGCGTTCCCATTTCACGTCTCGTCGGCGGGCAAATATTTTTTGTTCCAGAAACTACTTTAAACGTGTAATAACAATAGAAAACAGGCAACAAAGGCTCGGAATAATCACTGACCCGGATATATATTGATCACATGTACGCGCGCTTCCTCTCGGCACTCCTACTCACACGCCCATGTGCAGCCGCGAGCGCGAGGAGAGAGAGATTTAACGTTTCTTACATTTAATTAAATATCCACTTTGTAACTTGGCGGAGGTTTTCAACCGTTGAAATCATTTCTCATCCCTTTTCTGCTCCGTTCCACCGTGAAAAGGGATATTTCGTTGACACGTGCATGTACACTGGCTCGTTTGGCACTAAAAAAATCAGCGGGCGCTCAGTGCCCGTAGAAAGATATGTCTGTTTTCTCTCGCGCGAAAAAATCCCCGGATCCCCCGACAAAATGTTGCGCATCAAGGAGCATCATCGCTTCTTCCCCGTCTCTGAACGCCGAAATATTCATCCTGATGTTTCGCGTGATCGCAACATGGTAAACTAAACGTCGAAGACGGATTATCGTCGGATGCACAGAGATGCGAGAGAGAGGGAGAGAGAGAGAGAGGCGCACGATAAGACTAATCATCAGATATATCTTGGAGCGAACCGAATTCCGAGTCGCTGTCATATACAATCCGCCGCGAGATGATTGGCACATTCGTCTTCGGTCCGTCTCGTTGGCCGTGTCTCGATCGGTTTCCAATATGCTCCCTAATTCCTATATATCTGTGCCGGACGTTGTCACTCATATTTGACGTGTTTCTCAGAATGTATCCCGCGGCATTCTCGCTCGCGGGCGATGCGAGCGCAATCGACCGCCGATCTCCATACATGCATAATGTGCATTATATGCAATCGCAGTTGACGCGTGCCCGCCGCGTGTTCGCCGGATGGGAATATGGTAGATCGAGAAAATTGCTTTTTTTTACTCGCTGTCGGTACGTCGACGACCGTCTCGAGATTGATTTATTTCGGGATAAACGCGAGCTCGACGTAGCCGAAGAGTATCCTTCTGCCGGCCACGTGACCGCGATGTTTGAATGAACCGACACGGTGCAGCGCGAGGTACATCGCTGCGACGTTTCTCACGGCGCGTATACGTGCGTGTGAAATTTGACGGGAAATTTTCGAGTCTTCGCTTCTCCGGGCATGCAGTGTCCGGATCGCACGCGTCCCTTTTTTGTTTTTAACCGCCGTAACTATACGTGGACGCGCAGCCGCGGACGTTGTAATATCATCGGCCAGGTGCCGATGCACGATATCCACTCCTGTAATATTCATTTCCCACGGTAAAAGCCCTCTCAGCGACTCTTTCAGGTTCGGATATCGAAAAAAACGGGGCATTTCCGTTGGTAAATGTCACGGAGGTTGGTAGATGGGCAGTGCCCACATATTACCAATCAATTTGCCTCTGTCGATACAGAGGTCGGCAGCCAGCCAGGAGAAAATATCAGGCTAACTGTGCGAGCGGACCAACACGATGGAGTAAAAGTGATAGAGAAAGGGAGCGGGGTAGGGGCGGGAGGAAAGGAAGAGATGAAGAGAAACGGATATAGAACACTTACGTGTCAGGGTGCAGAGATGGCCCCTCCATCATATTTAACTGCGATGACCAATCATCCCTGTCGCTAGCCGGTGATAGATTATTTTAATCAAGTTATTTCACCCGAAACCCGATCGCATTCTCGGCGATAGCCGCCCCGGGACGTCATAGATACGCGTCGACGTATACATAAAAATCGAATTAACAGTTTGGAGAGAGGAGGCCGCCATGGCCATCCGGTGACTCTAACGATCGATGGAAGCGTCTGCGTTTTGCCGGCAATGCGATAGTTGCGGTACTTCGAGCCGAGCGAGTAATAAACCGTCGATCTCGGCCGTCTTAGAAATTCCTTTCGCGCGATTCCTGGCACGCGCGTCCCGCGTATTCCCGGCTACTTTTCTTCCTTTCTTTTTCTTTCTTTCTTTCTTTTTTCTTTTTTTTTTTTTTTTTTTTTACAGCCACCGCTTCATTCTAGCTTCTAAGTCTCTTTTTGTTTATTCAAGTTTATCTTGGGAACGCGGATTTGTACACGCGTGAACGTGCACGGAGCACAATACGAGATACTGAATTATTGCTCGGGAAATCTCGCGCCGCGCTCGCGTGGAAAGTTTATCCCGAGCCACCCTTCGCCCGAGTAGTTTTTTCAATAATTCGCGAGCATCAGCCAAGCGTAAATCGCTAATCTCTATGTGCTCTCGCTTCTTCCCTCGCTCTCGCTTTATCGATAATCTATTTTTTAACTCCTCTGATGACGAATTGATCGACGGCCGACTACGTAAGTTTCCAAGTTTCTTATCGAGTTTCTTAGCGACTTTCGATATCACAAAGTTCATTCGCGTACGAATCTCTTTCCTCGCTTTCTTTGCTTAAAGCGTTACTTCCCGGTTAACGTGATATTCCTCGTAGTGCTTTCCCAGCGCTGTTTAATCCTGGAGATCGTTAATGAATTTTTTATCCGAAAAAGAGCGATTTGTTCGCGCATGCGATACCCTTCGATCCTTAATGCGCGACGATGAAGCAGCATCCAACGGAATATCTCGGTTTCATTTGGGTTTTATCGCGATGGCCGAGATATCAGGAACAATAATTTAATTCCGCCGAGGGAGGAGTGGATCTCGTTCTCGCTAAACGCTCGCGTCCCTCCCATTTCTCCCCGCAAATGTGCAAGCTTTTTCTTTCGGGGTAAGCCTCGACCCTTCCTCGTCGAACAAGTCCGCGCAGTTTACAGGAAATACGAGTGCTCGGCCGACAGTGGGTCGTGCTTTAATCCGCCTCTATTTCCCGAAATCGTTCCCCCGCGGTGCGATCTTTATGACAGGCCCGCTGCCATACGTAAGGACATTAAATGCGTTGCCGTTACGAGCACTCGAGAAGAGAAACAAGAATCGGCGTAAAGAATGTGCCGCGAGCCGCGCGTAGCGCGATATTCCTCCGTGGACTCGTAAGATTCCAAGATATACAAAGTTGTATACGCTGTTAACGTATACTTGAACGAATGGCGATGGGGGCGAGAATTCGCGCACGGGAGCGAGAGAAGAATCTCAGCGAAGGGACAGAGCATCGAAATTCCAAATTCGTCCAATAATCTCGGTAGGATTTTTCCGAGGGACGATTTCCGCAGAACAGACTCCTCGCCAGATCGCTTTCCATCCAGCATGCCAATATGTCACATTGCGAGAGCGAGAACCGGTCCGACTTGCAAGGAAACAAAAAAGACATCGTCATCCCTGAAATTGAAAATAGCTCGAACTTCGAATCGTTACGGAGCTGTCCGATAAGGCCGGCCGCCATGACGTCGGCTATTAAAATGCTCGCATTTGCGAGGACGCATCGACACGCCGCCATAATGGATGAGCTCGTCTCGTCTCCCTTCACCGGGAAACACCTACTGTTCCCCTGCGGATTATAGTTACTTTCCTTTTCCCCGTTCGTACGGTGTCCTTTTAAGCGAGCTCGCCGAAACAGCGCGGCGACGCGACAGGAACGGTAATTAATTAGTAATTATATCAGCGGCTGCCCGGGAAAAAGCCAGTCCTCCTGCGCGCGGCCGCGCGCTGCCGACGAAACTCTCCCCGATAACTTTGCTTTCTGACCTAACTCCAATTTCCGCTAATTATGCCGTGGCTACCTAGTTCCTCCCTCTCCCCCCCCCCCTCTCCCTGCCCCCGCCCTCTGTTCTCATCTTTCTACGGCTTTTCCCTTCCCGGCATTTTCCTTAATTCTTTCCCTCTCCTCACTATCGCCTACCGTAAAAATTCTACCGCAAGCTGAAAACTTCACGATACCGTTCGCGCGCGTCGCGTATAATGTCCATCGTGATCATGCTCTTATCATCGGACGGAATGGACAGGAATTTGATGATAAGCGGAGAAGGGAATAGCTCCGTCATTGTGGGAAGGATGAATACACGCATACATTGCGTTATCACGGTGATTAAATTATTAATTAATTGAATTATCTGTTAAATAATCTATTCTTAGCTCGAGCAGTAGTAACGACTAAATCATCAATTACGTTATCCCGCGATATCGTAAATTAATGAGCTACAATGACGATGCAGATATGGTTATCGCGACTAACCGGCGGCAAAGTCCTTTAAGAACGAACTTGGTGCGAGCCGCCGGGGATATCCTGTGGATATCTCACTCGATGTAACTGAAGACGCAATCATTGGAAGCAGCGCACAGCTACGTGATACGCCTGCTATTAGACACTGACAACTATGCACTATTGCATCGAGGATACTTGATGCACGTTGCAGCAAGCAGTAATGCACGCAAGCTCGCTGGAAATTAAGAGCTGCGATAATGGCCGTATCCTGCTCTTCGATCCTGAGAGAATGACGATAGAGAGAGAAAGAGAGAGAGAGAGAGAGAGAGAGTCGACTCGCGTTGATACAAAAGTCGCACGTCGGCCTGTCTCGAGCATTAATAAATCCTGCCTTCGTTTCCATCGACTCCCCTTTCGCAACTTCGAAACGCAGTAGCGAGAGCAAGCCCGCACCTTCCTACAGCAAATTCGCGAGATTCCTCGTCGTCTCTCTCCCCTTCCCTTCTCCCTGCCGTTCCTGTTCGGTCTTCGTCTACTCTTCGCCGATTCTCCGCTCATCCGGGATTCCGAAACACTTGGACTTATTAAATGCAAAACGCTCCCGGCAAACAATGCTTAATCGCGACGTCGCTCGTTGTAATCCTCGTTGCTACGGCTGGCGCGAGAAGGAGAAAGAGAAAAAAAGAAACAAAAGAGAGAGTGAGAGAGAAAGGGGGGATGGAGGAGCGGATGAGCGATCGCGCGACGAGGAGAAAATCAACGATTCTCGCCGCTAGCGCTTCCACGATAATCCGATCTCTCTAAGGAGATTCTCCATTTTTACAAGTTCGTTTGTGCTTGCGGCGGGCTCCGTTGCCGACAGGCGTTCGAAATATTCGCGGAATCTCGGACTCATGCTCGCGGCCCACTCCAAACACTCCCGCCGCAAGATGAGGAGGGAGGAGGAGGAGCAGGAGAAGGAGCACGAAACGGCGGAGCCATTGTTGATTATTCGAAAGCATAAAAATGGCGGCACTCTTCATGGTTTCAATTTTCGAAGCGGCCGTTAAGAAGACGAGGGAAAAACAATACTCGATACACGGGGAAAAGTATTTTGGTTCGAGGAACGTTACGCGATACGGCGAGATTGATATTCTCCGTTCCGTTACCGAGACTTTTCAGCAGTCCGACCGCGGTATCTAGAATCAAACATCCGTTCTGTATTCTCTCTGTATTCTCTCCCGTATCATGCCGAGTGTAAAGCTGTAGGAGCGTGCAGCAGTACATAATCCATAGACGCGGATCGCTGCAATCAATTTGGGATCTCTGCGTAATTGACAACAGAATGAGCAGAGTTCCCCGTTCGTATTGCATTACGCTCTACGTATTTTCTTCCCGCGAGCCGAACAGGAACGTCGGGAACCTTTCAGCGCGCGAAATCGCCGGGTAACGAGAAAATAATCCTGCGAGACTCAACATCCTCCGTTTCCAAGCGAGTGGGGGGAGTAGACCGCGAGAAGGAGAAGGAGATAAAGGCTGAAGAGGGGATTCAATTATTTCATTACGTTCCAGGTGACTGGAGCAACGGTAAGCCTGACGCATACGGTAAGCCTGCCGGCAGATCGTTGAGAAATACCACGTGATCCGCATGGATCGTTTCGCGTTTCCGCTGCAGGAAACGGAGGTCGCGGAGGTCTCAGATATTCGGATTAAAATCTGAAAACTGCTCGACCGGACATTCGACACGTCGCGCATTCGCCCTGCGCGACCTTTTTCACTTTTTTTCATTCTTTTTCACTTCTTCTTCTGTCTTCTGTTTCAGGTTGCACGTTTCCGAAAGAGTGGTACGGCCGATGGTTCCAGTCGGGGAATCAGGATCTGGTTACCGTCAATGGTTCCCTCATCACCAGCAAGGGCCTCTGCATCGAGAAAAACGGCGACAAGTTCCTCGTTCACGATACGTGAGTCTTGTTTTCTCCCCCTCTCCCCCTCCATCCCTCCCTCCCTCCCTCTCTCTCTCTCTCTCTCTCTCTTTCTTTTTCGTTTGAATTGCAAGTTTGCCGGACCGATATGAAACGATAGTATACTATTCCGCCCCTTTATACTCCCCTCCGCGGCTCGCTCTTCCCATCACACCACCCCATCGTCCCGCGAACCAACGCCCGGTGTGCTCCCGTCGTTCCCGTACGCTCCCTCCCTCCCTCTCCACTCTCCCCCCCTCCCCCGCTCTCCTCCCCCGCTACTCCCTTCTTTCCAGCTTTTATTAATTAACTGCCCTCCGACAAAGCGCTCGAGGCGACGTGCCAGCCGAGAGAGCACCCGCCGTATAAAACGTTTCTCCTGAAATTCCATCCGTGAAACCGGAGCAGGGGGTGGCTTTGAGATCGAAGAGAACGGGTGATCCGTCGCGGCGCACGCGCTCGTATATCGATATACCTTTATCGTTCGCCGTCGTGTTTGCGCGCGTAGTCGGTCGAATTTACAACGAGTGCGTAGTCGTGACGTACGAGCTACGTATGACTAAATGTTAAATAGAAATTGCCCTTGCAAGCAGCTTGCCCGGGGGCGAGCGAACGAGTTGGAGGACTCTCATCCCATGGATCACCGCGCGAAAAAGCACCGCTCTTCAATTACTTATAAAAGCTGTATGTAAATTCTAATTATGATCGCTGCAGCGCTGTCGCGGCAATTACTCCGCGAGTTCCTCCTCGGAACTTCGAGCGCTTCATTTCACGAAAAGTGGACTTGTAGGCGAAATGACGCTTTATGTCAGGCACTACATTATACACTATATTTGTGTGCGTGCATAAAATATTCAAAAGTGAAATATATAGAGAAAGAGCCTAAATATTACTCGCGTCTGCGAGTAAAAACGATTATCTGCTCCCAATTTCCCAGGGAAGATAACTTCTTTGAGCGTAAATTTTATCCAACTGAGATTTAGACCCAATCGAAAAACTGACATCTTTTTCCACGCAAAATTAACGAAATATTCACAACGTTGGCAAAGAAAACTCTAGATTGTGTACAACGAGATCATCGCGATATTCCTTCCGCAGGTCGGCATCGAGGAAAAATAATCGAAACGGCGAGTACTCATGGTTCGATCATGGAAAGGAAAACATTTTCCCATAGCCAGAATTTTCCCTGCATTTCCATTTGTCCGGTTCCCGCGAATTCCGCACGTCGCACGTCATCTCGTTCCGCGTGTCGATATTTCGGCGAGATAGGTCGTCTGTGTATCTTCGTGCCGTAGTTTCTAGTCAAACACAATCTTTTATCGTACGATCCGAATTACAAAAACGATATCGCGGCCCGCCGAATGGAGTAGAAGTTCCCAGCTTGGTAATTATTCGCGATTGAGAGGCACTCGGAAACGCAAATCGGCCCGTTCTCTCGAAGCGAGAGTTGCTTTGTTGCAGCCTGGCACGCGGAACCCAATTAATCTTGTTTGATCGGCACTTTTTCCAATTTTGCCGGTGTATGCCGGTCGTCCAGCGCTTCTGCGAGCGGGGCGTACCTCCGAAGATAAACTTAAACTGTGGCCCACTTCTCCCGGATAATATGCGCAATATATATACGGGACGTTCCACGATGGGATACTCGTAGCTCGCAGTTAAACTCGCAGTCGGCTTAAGCCGCGACACTGCTCCAGCTAATCCGAAAGATACGAATCTCGATCTGCGCGAACACCGTGATGTCTTATGCATCTTATTTGTGTATTAATCGTGTGATTCGATCGTCACACAGCCGTGATAATAATTTAGCGGCCACGGCGGCTGTTCCTCGCGGTCGTTTCTGCCAGCCCTCTCGTTAAGACGAAGACATTCACGGACGAAAAGGGAGATCGATGGCGCGAACGCGATAGAATCGCGAGAACGAACCATTCCCTCCCGTTGATATCGCGTGCATAATTGAATATTCAATAAATACCGTTATCAATGGTGCTACGTTATTTATTCGCCATTTCGTCCTACCTTTTCGCTCCTGCGAAAACTCGCGACGATACGACGCCCGAATTGGGTCGAGCAAGGATTTTCCTGGATCGACGGCTTTACCAGCAGCATACAAATTCTTTTTTCTTCTTTTTTCCTTTCGCTTTTTTTTCTCTTTTTTTTTGCACACCGAAATGTTCTAACTCGCGGAATAATCCCGGAAATTCGCGATCTATTATTAAATGCGGATTGTGATCGGCGGATATATCCCGGCGATCGTAGATAGACGATAATCGATACGTGACACGGCATGCCCTTTGTTTCATGTTTTTGTTAGCTTAACATTTAGATTCTCTGGGCAAGGTAACTAACTAAGAAATTTCACGTGAATACTTGAGAGATTATGAAGTCTCGCGAGTTGAGAACAAGTAAAACTCCCAACAGAGAGACTTCACGGGACGTGGAAATCTAAAGTGAACGTCGAATTGAGAGTAATTCTCAAAAGGTACGCATTTGAGCGTGCCGTCTTTTGGGAAAGCGAAAACTAGTCGGATAGCAAATAAAGGACGCAAACTGGATACAGATCGATGTGAAAAAAATTATCGTCGTTTGTTATACGTTGCTCTCGTATTTCTATTGCAGCACTTTCGCATTTACTAGACTTTTTTTACTCATGCACACGCAGTATTTCGACATTGGATATATCTCTGGATATATCTCTGGATATATCTCGAATATAAATCTCCTGTCATTCTCTCTTCTTTTCGTTTTTCAAATGAAATGAAGTATTGTGAAATATTTCTTGGATCGAATGCGACGATTTCATTAATCGAAACCTTCTTCTTTCATAAATAAAAGTAATTCTCATCGAACGAGAAATAGAGAGAGAGAGAGAGAGAGAGAGAGAGAGAGAGAGAGAAAGGGAGAGAAGAGAGTTGTCTTTATAATAAATTTTAGACTTTTGAGAACAAAAGTTATCAAGACTAAAAACTTTGGTTGGACGACAATAGCGAGAAAGTACTTCCAGCTATCGAATCAATTTTACAAGCGATCAGTTAAACGATACTGGCGACAGAGCAGTCTTATTGTTTATTCACATCCGCGTTGTTGGAGGCAGCCATGATTTTCTTAGGAAACGCGTGGATATCCGGAGGAACAAGCGGCGACAAAGTAATGAGGAACACTGAGAGACGCGAGCGAGATGAGGGTAAGAAAAGGACAACGCGACTGGCGCGACGGGTGATGTGGAAACTGAGTAGGGTTGAGAGCCAAGTTTTAATTAATGTAATGGAGAGTATCGCGTGATTAGCCTCCCAATCAGCACGCTCCTGCGTGCCACCGCCGCGGCTTCGATTAGAGAAGAACAAATTATGCTGAATAACGGGAGAGGGAAATAAGGATGAAATATGCGACAAGAAAACGGGGAAAGTTGGGGAAGATCGAAGTAGCGAGAAAAAAAATTGATTATTGATTGAACGCAAAATTTCGCGAGGAAGATGGATCTTCAAAGATTTATTTCGTCTCAATCGCCGACAATTACATCCTTTGTTATCCCCTGTAATAAAACTATCGCTTTAGCGCTGAATAGAGAGCGAAAGAGGCGCAGAGGGAGAGGAAGTGCAATTCTGCACCTTATGCGGAGCATAATAGCGAATTTGGTTATAATAGCGTGATTATTTCTTCGCCGCAGATCATGATACGCCGGTATGCACGAGCGCAAGAGCTAAATTGTTTGCTTAATGTTCATCTAATTATATTGTTCTGCATTAATGGATCGCATAGCAGGTGTCATAGTTTGCTTGTTGTTAGTAACGTGAATGTTATCAAAGCGGCAGTAACTCGCTTATCTTGAGATAATTAATCTGCCGTTCCGACTGCAATTCGTACATCTCTGATTATTAGGATAATTCAGTTACGCGGGAGACTTCCGCTCGCTGAAACGTAACGCGGAAAATAATTTTCCTTTTTTTGTTTCTATTCACTGAAATGCAATCGCGATCGTGCGATTTGTTGTCTGTGTGTTCGATGAATAGTCGTTACGTCACGTTTCACGGTAAACAATCGTTAAATCGGTAAACATTTTATAACACGGATCCGTTATGTAGATACATACACATAAGGTGTGTCAATTAATTGATTTACGGAAGAGAGAACGATATTTATGAAGCGTGATACTATCTCTCGGTTTTTCCGTTAATTCTTTTGTTCTTTCGGTTCGACCGATCGTGTTATCTCTCACTGTGACAGGTATCATCGCGATATTCGTCGAGCCGATAATAGTTTCGATCGCGAACAGAACGCGCGATACGTTGCGCCCGGCCGTCAATTAACGGTAACCGATAATCCAAAATAATGACGCGCGATTGCAGTTTGCGCCACGCGATAACCGTCCGTCGATTTAAAAAGCGCGGCTCTGCAGTTTACATCGCGTGCAATTAAACTTATTTCCCGCGGTGAATCGCATCGTTGGTGAATCGTTGCGCTGTAGCACGAGGCGACACGTGACATAAGACGAAACCAAAACGCGAGCGCGGAGATCGGCTGAAGCTGAAGCTGGAAAGCAATTTGCTCAGGGATCGCTAATACTTGATTCCGTTATGGCGTGTATTTTCTTCTCGGTTTTCTTCTCGAAGGCGCGCCTCGCGCGGGCGAAATAAAATTACGATATTGCCGCAAGTGCGCTCGGGGGAACCCGATTAGGTAATTCGCTTCCCCGAGTGCGACACAGGAGGCGAAATGGGCACACTCGTTAGTCCTGATAATAAAATTAGTAATACGGCGTCATCATTAATCCTTCTTAAGCAATAAAGTAACCAGCACGTTGTAATAATGGAGTATTAGGCGGTCTCATTATTGCGGGATAATTGGAAAACGGTGGAACGGCGGGCGCGAAAGATGTAGGCTATGTAGATTACATATAATCGACGTGGGTGTGTACAGGGTAATTACATTGCCGCTGCATCCCGCGAAGCTCGCGTTAACGAAAGTTTATTAATTTATCATCGTACGCTGCTTCGATAGCGGCTCCAATCGAGGACGCCCGAGCCAATTACCACTCGCGCGAGATACAAAGAAAGCCGAAAACTATGCGAGACGACGACAAGGACAACGACGACAATGCCGTCATGAATCACAGGATTAGCCAACGTTAATGGCGACAATCCGAGCCACGATCGGAATTAATTTTCAAAGCTAATTAGCATCCATTAAAATCATCACCGATCGGGCTTCCCCGGAGAGTTTGATCTTCCCTCGCAGCGCAATGTTGTATCGATTATCGCGCGGAGTTGATAATGAGATGTTGCAGATGCTGCGATGGTGATATTACATTACACTTAACGGTGATTCTGCGTCGTCGTCTACCGGAATAGGTAAAACGGATCATCTCGTCTCGTTACGGAGGGTGCAGTCTCGTTGATGTAGATCCAACAATCTCTCAATGATCAGACCATGCGCGTATGCTGCGCGTTCGCATGATTCCCGCTCTAATTGGTGACAGTTAATTAAGCTTACGGCAAACACGACGAATACGTGCACACAGTAACGATCATTCGTCATGCCGAATCGCGAATCGATCTCGGAAGCCCGGAAGAGAGTTCTTGCGAGTGTAAAACGACGGAGCGGATTATCGAAAATCTCTCTCGTCGTCGAGAAAAGTATCGCGACTCGAGCGGATTAGCGCGCCTTGCGCGATCATATCGTCGCGGAAGTCGCGGTTAGATATCGCGCTCTTCGGCGTATGCACGCGGACGAGAAGGTATCCCTCCTACCGAACGGTGTCATTTCCGGTCGTATGTGGCGGAGGGCGAAAAAGAGGGACAGACGGACGCGCGCACTCCGCTTCGGCGAGGGTTTGGGGAAAAAGTTATATTGCCTCTGCGTCCGGAGTGACGAGCCGAACGCGTCGCCGGTATATGAATAATATCGCGCCGCGGCGACGTACATATATATATATATATATATATATATATATATATATATATATATATATATAGAGAGAGAGAGAGAGAGAGAGAGAGAGAGAGAGAGAGAGAGAGAGAGAGAGAGAGCACGTTTCCCACGTAGCGACGTCGGCCCTTCCTGCGACTCCGTCTCGACGGAGTATCCGCTGATTGGATTCAAATTGGAAAGGGTAGTTTATGTCTCCGTCGCTATGCATGACCTGTAGAAATTACGCTCTCACGGACGGCGCGATGCGTGTCCGTGGTGCAATGTAATCGCGCGTCTATCCCGTCCAGACAGAGAGAATCAGGTTGGATCCGAGATCTGGGAAAATACGCGTCTCTAGATCTCGGGGGGTCGTCGAGAGCCGATTAGAAGATCAGAAAATCCGGTCGGCATGCTCGTGGTCGAATCGAGAGGGTGAGAGGCACAGGAGACAGTAACAAGATCTCGAACGGCCAGCATTCCATATTTACGATCGCGGGGCGAGAAAGAATTATCTGCCGGGCGCGCCGCGCGAAACGGCGACAGGAATGAGAGGAAAACAGCGGCGAGGGGGTGGAGAAGACACGATGAGAGGGTGGAAATGCGCGGATAGAGACGTCGAATGGGTCTTCCTCTCCTGCATCGCGCGGTTCTCCGTCTTCTCCGACTGCTCGCCCTGCTCGTCGTTTCCACAGGGGCGAGGAGGTTCTTATCCCGTCTTACCCGCGATTGTCTATAACCCGATGGTTTCTTGCGCCGCGACGCCCGCAGTAAATAGCTCCCTCAACGTCTCGTCCCCGTCTCGTTCCGCATCCTCCTTTGTGGCTGGCTCGTGACGGAAGTGCAAGCTCCGTCGTTCCTCGAAACCGCCAGCCATTCGGCGTGTTTGGCTGTGCATTTTGAAACTTTCAAGACGGATGCAGGTAAACGGGCGAAGTTTCCAGTTTACTCGGATGGCGCGTCACTTTACTAATTGCGTCCAGGATTACGGGACCACCCTAGTCGGGGCGCGAAAGGACCTCGCTGCGGTGCCGCGCGTCGAGGCATTACCACGCTCCTTTCCGTATTAGTGCGGAAAGTTTCCCTCCACGTGTCGAATGCGCGCCACGCAGGGAGATCAGGATGTCTAACGTATGCGATCGCCGCAACGCGGGGTGCGCGGAGTCTCGCCTTGTCATCAAGGACGCTGGATCTCCCGCAGGAACGTCCCGACTTTCAACAATCGCGCTCCGCGCTCGTGTATTAAATCGCGATTCATCCCGCGTTCGCCGCGTTTATTTACTCTCCGTTCGATGCATGCAAGACGAAGCGCTCGGAAGATGCTTAGTACACTCGCTCGTACATCGTATGACTTATGATTTAGGCATGAATCCGCGACGCGTGTTGTGCAGGTCATATCGCATGAATGAAGGAACGGAAGTCATTGTTCACCGCGGCGTCCCGGAGTTTCCGGGCGCCGCGCTTTCGGCGAGCGGAACACGAAGAGGAGAATCACGAACGGCTGGCGCTGAAAGTTTCAGTCACGGTTTGCGATCTTAATTTCTTGCCCGCTTCTGCCCGCCCGGTGGCCTTCTTTTTTCCCTTCATTTTCGTTACCCATGGAAACGCCGGCTGCAGAGAACACGAATGCGAGGGGAGAAACATCCCGACACGATGCCGCTCGTCGGTCCCGATGCGAAACCCTCTCGTAGATTTTCGCCCGACCTGAAAGACGGCGGCGGAGTGAAAATTGTTCAGAATCGATGATCCTGAAGAGTTGACGAGTGCAACAAGGTGGGACTTTCTCAGACACGGACAGCGCCCGACGACATTACGTTTCGCGCGATATCCACGCGCTACCGACGCTCGATTCGCCAAGTGGTGCACCAGGGTGTTTTGCGAAATTCCAGAAAATGCACGACGAATGTCGTTTGGGACCGACGATCCGTAAATCGCTGTCGTTGCTGAACAACGGGAGCTTCCGGTGCGTCGATCAGAGATATAAAGCTGAACGAGGCCGAGCGAAGCGACCTGCTCGTGATCTTGCGCGAGATCTTGTTATTCTATAAGTGCGAACGTATAGCTATATATATCTGATACGTTTTACCTTTTATTTACATATCAACAATGTAGAATCGGGCGAAGGCCTCGGAAACTGCAAACGCATTCTCTCGTATCCTTCAAACACACTCACTCAACGTTGGAGCATCCAACGGCACACGGTGACCTTAATTTCTTCCCTCAGTTTGTCTCTCCCCCCGGCTCGCCTTTGTGCCACCGAAACGGTCGTCGCGGAAAATAACGATCTGAAATTTAATACAATGGGATTTCCTTGATCTGCGCGGCGGCGAGATATTTAGAACCCATCACACAGAGAACCGAGCGTTAACAATCCCATCCTGTTTTCCTCTCCCGGGTGCCACGGGGCGGGGTCCCGCGCGATTTTCGAATTCCATTTAAAAGAGAAACGGTGGGGAAGAATCGACGGGACTTCGCTGAAAATTTCAGCTCCCGCTCGCGACCTTAATTCCTCCACCCTTGTGGCTCGTGCTTTCCGCTGCTCGTTTTTGAGCCTGCGAAAATGACCGTCACCTGGCAGCGCGTGTCGCAGACGGGTATGGGCGACATGAATAAATAAAGGAGCCGCGCCATCCAGACAGAGAGAGAGAGAGAGAGAGAGAGAGAGAGAGAGAGAGAAAGAGAGAGAGAGAGAGAGAGAGAGT
>JAHMML010000016.1:1739904-1854798 GCA_020341155.1 Eciton burchellii | reverse complement strand
CTCTCTCTCTCTCTCTCTCTCTCTCTCTCTCTCTCTCTCTCTCTCTCTCTCTCTCGCCAGGCTGCCAACTCTCTCGATTCTCCCTCTGAGTTATAACGCTAATTATTTTTCGCCGGGGCGATTCATCTCCGCGGGCTCCGCGGGCCGCGATACGCTGACAAATCTTGGAGAAATCATTAAAAGTTTTAACCACCCGGCGGGTGGACGATACTCTCCGCGCGTGGGAGAATCTCGTATTCCGCGGCGGCGCGTCATTTCCCACGGTGTTCTCCACGTGTGCGGCAGCCCATGTATAAATCTCTGATTGCAATTATGATATTAGCGCGCGCGCGCGCGCGCCAAGGGGAAGGGGAGGGGAGGGGGGGGAGGCGATGGTAGGTCTACCGCATCGCGCTATCGAATTAATAAGAGTAATAAGTGCGTTAATAATGAACGCGACTCGCGCTCTGCCATAACTTTCCGTTGCGCGTCCCCGTCCCCTCCCCGCCCTCCCCCTTCCGTCCTGCGTCCTGCCTCCCGCGTATTCCTCCGAGAACTGCATTTTCATGAGCTGGTAATCATTAATAGATCGTCGTGCTGCGTAGCATGGTATAACGCAAGATGCAAATTAATGAATGAAGGAGAACCGAACGACCGTAGACCGCACCTGATTTGATATTCAAGCGCTAGTATATGTATGCATTACGTAGGTGCACGTATCTGCGTAGTCTGCGTAATGCACGTAAAGCAGTTTGGAATCTAATCAGGGTTTATTGCAGGAATGCCGTTCGCTGTTTCTTTGATGAAACTTTCGTCAGCTATGCGTCGCGGTACTCTACATAATTAAGACGTAATTTCGGACACCCTACTTCTCCCTCTTCCTTTCTCTTTCTCTCTCTCTCTCTCTCTCTCTCTCTCTCTCTCTCTCTCTCGCTCTCTCCCTCGCTTTCTCTTTCTGGCAAGTGTACATGAGCGAATTATCGCAAATTAGGTCTCTTGCTTCCTCCTCTGTTGAGTGGTGTAAGAGCATTGTTACACGCAGATTTTTCGCAGCTCTCGGATGAAAGGACATCACATAATCGTACAGTACGCGTTTGCTTCCAGCTGATAGTTAAATTAATCTAAAATCATTAATATGTTTCAAATGGCGCAACAGTGTTTCAGTAACACGTAGTTTGCTGTAATGTTATATGCGTCACCTTGCGTGCAGTTGACGTCTATATCAACAACGAATTTTGTGGACAACACTCGCAGAATTTAACGATTTTTAAATTCTTTTACAATCATGTCGCTCTAGAAGCGGTTATCGACTTTAATATATTTTTTTCTATTAAATTGGAAACAGTTTTTATTTCGTTTTAATTATATTCGAATATTAAGTTATACATATATATATATATATATATATATATATATATATATATATTTCATAGACCGGCGAGTTTCATATGTATATGTATTTGAATCTCTCGCAATTTAGATCAGCGCAATTAAAATTTCAAGCACAGAGCGAATCCTTTGTTGGACGTTTCCAGTTTTAGACAAATTTGCACTATAAAGTATCCCGGCCCAATATCGGATTATGTCTCATGCATAAAGAACAAACGGATTTTTATGATTAAATCTGTCTCTTTTTTCCCTTCTCGGTATCAGTTTCGGTCGAAAGTTTTGTCTACGGTTTGAAAGTGGGTCGGCACACGTGCGCTGATGCACGCGCGATCTTGAAATTGCCGCAAATAGAAGATTCGATATCGCGACTCTCGTTAAGTGCGAGCGAATAATAGCCACCGACCCAAAATAAAAGTGCATTACGGAGAGACAATGGTGTCTAAATAATTCCCGCGTGACGGGACGGTCGCGTCCAGCATTCAATCGAGGAAACCGATTTTCGGGAAATTATATCGGTAATAATCGTATCGCTTTACGTGAACCGTAACGAATGTTGAAATTGCATAATCCGTTGCATAATACAGCTTCTCGAAGAAATGGCGTGACTTCAAAGCCTGAATCCTTAACTGCATTTAATTTACCCCGGGCGGAGCATGTTTCGCAAACTCGACGGCGTCGCGGCGTCTCGACGCCGCTCGTGAGACCAAAGGGATTCTCGAAGAAAGCACTCTTACATAAGGCAATATGCGCCAGTGTTCAGCTGTTTGACTCGGTCCTCTCGCCGTTCTATCTGTCCCTTTGTATCACCGAGGCAAACGAGGCGATTAAAACGTAGATTGGCGTCGGGCGTTCATCAAGGATTTAATGCCGGAGCCACTTTGGCCCGATTGAATATAAAGGTCACGTCGAATGTACGCTCGCCTGTCGTCGCGCGACCTCGAAGCTGCATTTTAATCAGACCTATCGCCGACAATACGAATTAATCGCATTTTATCCGCAATCTTCGACGCCGCGAATGGTCCCGTCTGCGGGATTAAAGAAGATTTCGCCGCGGTCCGCCGCCATTGGCCCGTATTTGCGAAACGGAAACTAGAAACGCGATTCTAACGAAGAAGGATATCTCTTGCGGATAGAACGCGCCGGCTCGTTTCGTCCTTCCGTGACGAGTATTACATCGTATTTCCGAGAAATCGCCAATTTCACGTTATTCCTTGCGATAATACGATACGTTGTCCCGTGTAATTAATTAGAATGTGTAAAATCGCGGGATTTTGGCGCACCAAATAGAATAACAATAGCGAGACGTCTATTATGTTAAGAACGTACCAGCATAGGAAAAACAGTGTTTATCCTTCAAACAGAAACTGCTGTCCTAAATTATTCGCATTGTCTTTCTTTCGTAACGCGGCATGCTCTTTCTTTATTTAGCTTTAATTACTGAGCCTCTATTTAATTTCTGTTTTTGTTCGCGTGCCGCATAGCGCACGAAGCGGCGATAGTGTAATTTTTTTTAAAATAGACGACTATATTGTGACACCGAATGTAAAATAAACGTCACGGTAGATGAGCAGAGACTGAAATGTTTACAGAGCGCAATTCGACTGCTGAAAAAATAACTCGTGCAACGCCGACAAAGACAATGCTACGACGTGAAAAGAACGCTTGCTCGGAATCCTTCACTCATAATGCTTCCGTTGTGAAACATGAAATCGTGCTGGCGACTCGTCTCATGATATTTTTCGATGTACTTTGATATCATATGCCATAATTATTCCACGGAATAATTACATGCCATGCTGCTCTTAATGCGAGACGAGAAGGTGATCTGCTCGTCGCTTAATTCGGTCGTCGGTCGCTTTAAAGTCGAAAAAGAGTTGACCAAGCTTAAAACACAGCCATTGAAATCGCGCCATTTCTCCGAAAGGCTGCATTATGCAACGAAATAATCTCAATACTCGGTTGCGCTTCATAAAGCAGTATGATTATTATCGATATACGTCTTCTGAGAATCGGTCTCCTCGATTGAATGCTGGATGCGATCGTCCTGTTACGCGGCGATTATTTAGACACCATTGTCTCTACGTAATGCAGTTTAATTTTGTTTCTGAGACTATTATTCGTCCGCGCTTAATGCGAATCGCGATATCGAATCTTCTATTTGCTGCAATTTCCAAATCGCGCGTGCGCGATTCGACTCGCTTCCGACAAACTTTCAACCAAAACTGATACCGAAAAGAAAAAAAACATATCGCGTATCACGACTCTCATCGTGCGTACGATCAGCGATTATTCCATCTCAACTTTACTCGCGGCCGAATCGTTCCGTTCCGAAAAAAACCTCGTTTCGAATTCGCCGGAGAGTGGGTTCTCGCCGCGCATTACGTCTTTTCATGTGTGAAGAAAAAATTCCACCATCAGCCATCGCTGTTTCCCCTTGCCGTGCGTAAAAACGGTAACGGGACGCCCCACCGCAGTTATATTAATGCTATCAGACCTGTTCCCCTCCCTCACTCAAGGATAACGGTTCTGATTTAATTTTCTCTTTGAGATCCTCCTCGAGGAGGATCGAAAATTCGATGGAATTTATCGATGGCGCGCAAGGCCGACCATGATAGATGATAAGCCTTTGGAGATCGCGGTAGTTACATTGCTTTTCCACTCCCGATATGCGGCCGGTGATCTCGTCGGAAGGCCGCAGCTCGCATTCTCTCTCTCTCTCTCTCTCCCTTCCTTCCTTGCCCTATCCCCAATGATATGAAGCGGCGAGCTTCGACAAATAGAGACAATTAAGCGGCTAATATGAGATGCCCTCGCCTTCTGCGTTGCTCCCACGGGGACGGGCGGGAGTGTGCACCGCGCAACAATACTACGGGACAGTGCAAACACCAGCGGCGAAAACCAACAATGCACCCGAACCCGGAGGCTGCCTCCAGCGCTGCTGCTCCTGCATGCGGCAACCCGGCTAGCTCCCTCTCATCATGCTGCATGTGCACGTGCATGTGCGTTGATCGGGCTTGTGCCGGCAGACGGGCAGGCGGGCCGATCGTGACCGCGCATACGCTCCTGAAATTGCATTAAACGGACGAACGAAAGCGTTAAATAATGCGGCAATTATAAGCGACGACATATTATCGATATAGGAGCGCGGGACCGCGGCTTTAATATACTTTCGCCGTGGCAGCGGGATACGATATCGTCAATTTGCGTACATCCGCGCGCGTTCGCGTATCCGCGCGCGCGGAGTGGTAAATATCGATGACGCATTCAATTAGCGCGAATAAATATTGTCTCCCGAGAAAATGAACGAGGTGCGCGCGGCATCGCATCGCTCGGCGGATGTCGAGGGGGGAGGGGGGGGGCGGAGCGGGATATAGAGGGTAATCTTACTTTACGCGATCGTGCTGCGACTCGCCGCTGCTTCGGCTGCATTCTAAAATCGGGACTGCCGCGCGAATGCGCGTAGACAATAAGTTACAACGCGTCCCCGCTACATCTGGCAGGGGGAGCGATTTTATTTCTGCAGGAAATGACGACGCCAAAAATCTCGCTGGGAAAGCTAAAAAACGTAAACGTATCGCGTTTCGTGATATTTCCGCTCTTTCCGTGAAATATAAAATTCGTAGTCCATTAAAAACGTTTCCTCTCAAATTTCCTGCTCGCCAACCCGCGCGAAACTACGACGAGAATACGCACCCCCGTACCTCTTCCTCCTCCTCCTCTCCCCTCTCCCCTCTCCTGCCTCTCACCGCCCTCCGTTTGTTCCTGCGCTCTTTGTTCTCGTTCAATTTTACAACGGAGAAAATTCCGGCAATTTCGTCTCGCGCATTGACAAAGCAATCCTAATCGAGCCGATCGATCGGTGGCACTCCGAAGGACGCTCTTTGAAATTCATCGTCGGACTCGGCCGTCGTCGAATTCACCGTCGATTAAACGCGCAAGCGCAAAAAATCGCCTCCTCGTCACATAATAATAACAATAACAAGTCCGCGTCTACGAGCGAGCTGTCGTGCGCAGCGAGAGCAGCGAGCACACCGGCGAGCTATCGCTTTGAGGCCGAGACGCCGTTAACGAAATAATTGGGTGAAAAAGGGTGAAATCCGCCCCCGCGCGCAGACCGGGCGACTGCTCGGTGCAACGAAATGCATAACAAATTCCCCCTGCGCCACGCGCGCGCACGTGGCGACCCTCCGGGCGGCAACAGCGTGGGGCGGGGGAGGGCGGAAGGGGACGGGGGAAGAGGAGACGCGCGTGTATTACCTGAAACAGATCGCCCGCAGCGAAATCGGGTTACAAAAAGGACGGGGGGGGGTGGGGGGAAAGAATCCCGGGGAGAGGAGGGCCCGGCCGGAATCGGTGCAGCGAGAGGAGAGAAAACAGATCGGCTAAATCAACAGCCCGCGGCGGCGCGCGGGGAAATGTCTGCGCGCTCGCACGCTCGCTCTCCTCGCCCTGTCATTTACGCCCGACTTTCCTCCCCCCCTCCTCCCTCCTTTCCCCCCTCTGTCCCTCTCCCTCTTTTTCTTTTCGTCGCGTGTTCGTATTGGCATAAAAGGTACGCAACGACGGCCTGCTCCGTCCGATATTGACCAGCGCGTCGAGGAGATAACCACGTCGAGGAAGGGCGGGACCTTTTCTTCCGAGCTCTTTCGGAGGAGCGATGTTTCAATGATCGATGCAATCCATCTTTATTTCTCTTATCCTCGGATGGATCCTCTATGAAATCGTAGGTGAGATCTCGGCAGCCTCGTGACAGAAGGTAATGTAGTATCCGGTAGTTAGCTATATGTCGTTAGCGTTAGCGTTTTATTAATAATTTCGGAAACTGGTCGTCCTCGTTATCTCATCATTCGTGATTTCAAATATATTTTATAAAACAATGCGCGATACGGTCTCGTAATCACGCAGGGCGGAGCGAAACGAGGAGAAATGTGTCGGTCGGAAGTAAAAGTGAAATTCTAGAAAACGATAGCAATAATGTCGCGGTTAACGTCTAGCGGAGTTCTTACGGTAAATTTCGCGCGGGAAAACAGCGGGAGGAACGTCGCGGATGAGGAGCCAGGCGATTTTCCATCTCTACGGCTTATCAGACGTTACAAGATTTCCCTTTTCGTCTGCCAGCGGAATTCTTCGGCTGGCGGGAACGTCAGGCGTAGATTCAACAGCTTCGGAATTAATTCTGTGCTGCGCGATTGCGCGGCGTTCACGCGTCTTGCATATTTAGCATCGGGAGATATCCCCGCAGCCTTTATCAAAGTCTCCGCATCCCTCAACGTCAATTCCGCGATGTCTCGCAAGCGGGCAAACGAGACAGGAAAGGGAATATCCGATTCTCTCGTCGCGATTTATTCCGCGAACTATGAGCGTTTCCCTTTTGTTTCTTAATCTTTTTCTTGCATAATGCAACATTGTTTGACACGCCACCGAAACGGCGACAGGTTTATCAAGAGCACTCGCGATTGACTATCGCGATATTCGTCATCGTGATCGATGACGAACGCGTTTCGCGATCGTAATTATCGGCGGCGAATCGGTAGCGTCTGCGCAAGAAACCGTTGAAAGGCTTTTCGTAGAAGCCGATTCTCTCGTATCTCTCGGTGTCCACTTTGCCGTGCTTCTCGCAAGAAGAGACAGAAATGGGACGAAAATCCCAGCGCCGACTTTGGGACATTTCAATGCGAGAGCTTCTTGCCATGAGCATCTCTGCTTATCCTCGCGCTGCTTCTCCATTAGTCTCGAACATTTCCCCGTTCTCGATTCGTTTCAACTTCCGTTGCGTCAAATAATCGACGTGCCGCATCGAAAGCGTGAAAATCTTGCGTTTTTCCTTACATCTTCCGGTTTGATGTTTCCGCTGATGTAAGTGCGAGTTACAAGTTACGATAATAAGTACGATTTTCCATCTTCATTTGCGTTTCTGTTCTGTTGGAAAAATGTTTTGTCGGAATTATTTCGGTTTCTGTTTCTTTAATTCATTTACCGTCTGGATTGCACTTGTAAAACACGAGAGACGCGGCGAAAGGCTCGCGCGAATGTCGTAAAAACTATAAAAATCGTAAAAGCGCTCGGACGATCAGGATTTATATCCGCAGACGCCGACTTCTTTATAGACGGTCCCCTTTCATACATCTTGATCTCTGCCGCGATGTTTACGTCGATGCCGATCCGACAACTTGAACAAAACCTGCAAAGCCTCTTACGGGAAATATATCGCGAGACATCCTGGATTGCCGTCATGACAACGAGCGTTTCATTTTCACGTCGCCATCGCAGTTTCCGCGGATGGCAAGTTTCGCAAACAGAGAAAGAAGACAGATCAATTAGCGCGCGTTCGTTATCGATTACATCGATACACATCGAGATAAAACAACCCTCTGCACATTTGACAGAAGCAATTCCTAAAGAGAACTACTCGCGGAATATTTCCTCGAGGAGCCCTTCTCCCACAAGAGGTCGCATTGCGACTCGCGCGATGATAATCTTGAATTTCCGCTCATATCTCCGCATCTTGAGGACATCATCCCCGGAGGAAGCAGTATTCTATCCCTCTCGTAGGCTAACCGTCTCTCACGACGTTTACACCGGCTTGGTTCATAGAACGCGTCTTGAATCTTGCGGTGGTACGGGGGTAAAGCTCCTTAGGGATGTCTCTCAAGATGCCATGAGGCACTTGCGTTCGCTATTGCATGTGCATCCTCTCTGTCGGCCGAATTCGAGTAAATAATACATCAATGGACGTGCGCCGTAACCGTTCGCGCTGGTCTCCCGAGTCTTTCTCCTTCATACGTGGACGTGTTAAAATCATCCCTATCTACCCCTTAATACCAGCATCGCCCCACTCCGCACACCAGAATCGCCACACCGGATAAAATAATAAAACTACAGGGAATTGATAATGGATAATGGCAGGCAGAAAATTCAGGATATTTCCGGCCGCCATCGCAAATGTGCTGGGTAATAAAGGAAGAATGTTGGCGGCGGAATATCCTGAAAAATCGCATAATCAGATAACAATACGCGCGAATGGCGGTATCGCGTTTCTAGGCCCTTTCTAAAACACGCACCTCGATTAATACCGGAATATTTTCCGCAGCTATTTGCACATCGCGACGTTATATGGCGTTATATGGCGTTCATATTAAACGCCGATGTTTGAGGTACAACGGAAAATTTGGTACGCTAGTTAAATACCTCTGCCGGATCATCGAGGGAGGAGGGAGAGGGGGAAGGGGGAGAGGGAGGGAGAGAGAGAGAGAGAGAAAAAAAGGAAGGAACGGAATTGACGGGCGAATCGATTCTTCGCGCGCGCGGAAAAAAAAAAGAAGGAGAAAGAAAAAAATAAAAACGGGATAAAAGAAGAAAGAAAAGCGCTCCCATTCGCTAATGCCCGGCATCGTTATTCCATCGCGCGCTTCTTTGAGGCGGAACTTTTTAGCAATTTGTGCGCGTGTAGGCATAAGGTCCGTAATGAGTTGCACCGCGCGAGAGAAGAGAGAGAGAGAGAGAGAGAGAGAGAGAGAGAGAGAGAGAGAGAGAGAGAGAGGGAAGGGAGAGAGCCATCGGGAGGAAGGGAGGGATGTAGGGAGGGAAAGAGAGAAGATATAATAAAACTCGCGGTGAAATTAGTCCTCGAACATGGCAGCGAGCCGGTCGGGAAGCGGAAGCTTTTTAATTATGATCCCATCGGGAGCGCGCGGCTCGACCTCGTTAATAGATTCTTTTTTTGTGCCTGCGAACTTCATAACGCCCGGTAACAACTTGCCGAAGGAGAATCCGCGTTTTCGCGTTTCACACAGAGAGTACGCAAATGCGATACGCCGGATTATTTGCGTGATATTCGCACCGCGCGCGAGCGCGCAATCCTCTTAAATGCGCGACAAGGCGAAAAATCGCTCGTCATTCTACGAATCGTCGCATTATTGCCACAGAGCAAGTTGCACACGTCTGCTTCGTCAAACCTAAGTCACTTTTTTATCCTAAACGACGAACCGTGTGGGCGACACACGCATGACATAGTTCGTAACTGCGTTTCAATCGAACTTCGATTTACTCTTGCTTCTATTTTGGTCTTTTCGTTTTGTTTCGTTCGGCATCGGTAATGCAACAACAATCGTACGTGTTGCCGTAAACTCGCACGACAAGAAAATTTTGGCCACCTTCTATGAGAGATATCCCGATGTCTCTGCGGCTTGCGATTGTATGGAAACATCGAAGTATAGGAAGCGAATCTAGGATATCGCGCGCGATACTCGACGCATGAGGAAGACGATCGTCTTTGTTTACGCGAATCGCCTGTTTTTGCGAACCGAGCGTCAGTACTCGGCGACAGTCGACGATAGACAGTTGACGATAGACTGTAGACAACGACAGATCGAGACGAAGGTTTGTATGGCCGAGCGTTTATGTAATCTCATTTAATAAATTACTCAGTTTCTTTGAATATTAAGATTGCGCTATTCGTAATCTCAACCTATTCAATAACAGCTATTATTATTCAAACCTTATGGAAGATCGGGTGTATTTGCGTATTTGCATGCTCGTACAAAGTAAAAGTATGTGAATTATTTCAATCCCATGTACGTGCATACCTTCGTAACGTGATGTAATTGCTTTTTGACGTTACATCGATACCTGCGAACGCTGTAACATCCTTGGATTTCCAGTTTTGCTCTGTCATCCTCATCCGATTTTCTCTCGCTCTTATGCCGCATGCCCATTCTAATTTTGGTTTTTTAATTATCTTGAAGCAGTCGCATGTATGAAGCGACACTGTATCGGACTATAAATATTACCATTAAAAATGTGAATCGTAAAGACGCCTCTAAGTAATAATGCAATAATGCAATAAGATAAATAAACAGCAAAGAGGGAAATTGAACTTTCCAGATTATTTTTCTTACGATTTATTGTATAAGAAAGAAGAGAAATGAAGATTACAGCTGATTGCAAAATAAACATTTAAAATTGAAAAGAAAATAGATTATGTCACGTTATTTGCTTCTGTTGAATTTCAACGAATTATCTTGTAATTAGAATTAAATGGGAATAGATAATTTTGGGAAGAAATTGCACAAGTCAATTAAATCATGCTTTATTTTATCGAATGCTTGATCCTGCTTCGTGCAAACTGCACATAACGCTTATATACATCGAAATTCTCGAGAAGACAGTGGCAATAATTAAAATTAATGCGCAAATCATTCAATGATTTATCTAAGCATGATTAATTTATAACAACTTGTATATTATATTATATCATATGTTTTATATAAAATTTATGACAACTACGTGATAATATCTAATTCACAAATTAACTAACAGAGCATACAAATAGCAAATAATGCACTCGCCGCTATCCTTGACACGATCTTTACGTAATATGAGAAATTAATATAATAGATAAATTATCGTAAATTAATCGCACCTGTCAAATCAGTCATCGAGCAGTCACATTAACTCTCGCCTCTCCTCAACGGAATCTTGCCTCGTATTTTTAACGGATTCAGACTGACATACGAGACGAGTCAATTCGAAGTAAATGCGGTTGCGAGCGATTCGCCCATTTGGGGCGAATCGCGATAACCATGAGATTTCTCGCGCCGCGCCATTGCAAGTATCGGTTTGCGGAGTATCGAAAGGAATTTCATCGATCGATCAAATGATACTCGAAATCGTAACCCAACGAGGGGAAGAGGCAAAGAGAGGGGAAGAGAGGGGGAGGGGGCAATACGCGAAAATACATGCAGGCTGCGCATTGGGCGAGCTGGCGCATCGACTCGCGCGTGAATTATTTCAGTTTCCCATACGACGCGGCTTTGTAACGTAATAGGTTTTCGGCGTTACAGCCACGTCCGCGGCTGAGATATCGGGTTTCCAAATTGTGCGCGTGGCAACCGTGATACTGAACCTGCCTACTCCTCTCCCTCTTTCTCTTACCCTCGTTCCCGTTCTCTGCCTCTCTCTCTCTCTCTCTCTCTCTCTCTCTCTCTCTCTCCGTTTTTCTGCTTTTTCCTGGGTCTATTTTATCCGAACACGGGGTCGCGCGCACACGCGTACCGGAAGCACGGTGGCGACACTCGATTCGAGTTCCGGTACTCGTGATTTAGTGAGATCTTGACGAACGAGGTCGCCGGACGTTTGATCAACGATGACCGACCCAGACTACGCCGTCGCCGGTATTTTCGAATATACCGAATGTGTCCGGCACTCGTCGTATTTACTTTTCCGTTGATCCCACGTTGCGAGGGAGACCGGCATTGCCGAATGGCTTTTTGATCCCGGCCACGTGGACTGTCACTCGCAGTCACCTAAATCGGTACATTCGGTGCGCCTCGAGCGGGAAAGTAATGAGGAAAGCGAAGATTCGATTGAAGTGGGGATTAGTCAATGTCAGCGAAATTTAATTGCTTGATAAATAACCGCCTGTTATCGTTCGCCTGCAATTGATCGTGATAAATCGAGGAAGGAGCGCGGGAAAGGTGTATCGACAAGTTCTCGAGTTCTCGATTCAGCGCGTAGCTGAGATTCTCCCGTTCTAAAAGAGAATCGCGATAAATCTACATCGATATGATGTATGTGTACTGCGGGCTACCGTTCCTAAATTTCATATTACGAGCGGATGAGAGAATGTCGGCCGGCCGAAACTAGCGGTTCTTTATGTTCGGCTGGCTTTTATTTGAGCGAACGAGCCTACGCGCGAAATTTATGTTTTAGCGCAAGAGAAAAAAACTGGAAGGAAGAAAAAAATGCGAGAGAGCATTATATGAACGCGAGTTCATCCGGCCGCGTTTAATAAATGGCGGTCATGTTCGTGCAGAAATGTATTGCCCGCGTAATCGTTTTTACCTGCTCCAAAAAGTTATAGTTCCTTCCTGCGTCAAAAAGGAACGAGAAGAAGAGAAAAAAGGAAGAAAGAAGAGAGAGAGAGAGAGAGAGAGAGAGAGAGAGAGAGAGAGAAAGAGAGAGAGAGGAAAAGTAAAATTGTAATTCACAGACAGGCGGAGGAGGGAACGTCCGGGATGCACAATTGCATTATTCACGGCGGAAACAAGGAAGCGGGTGACTCCTTTTTTCATCTCGTCCGGACAGGAATAAATTCACGTTTTAGCGAACGCGTCAGATAATATACAGGGCTCGAAAGCGCGAATTTGTTTTGCCGCGGCAGCTCCTGCGGGCTTAACGCGTACGCGGCTACAAATTCAGATGCGTTTACGACAGCGGCATACGTCCCTTACAATGCACCTCTAAACAAATCCGCCACGTCATTATGATTAAAATATTACATTACGCCGGATTACCGAGCTGCGCTCTCCCTTCGCGAGATTCCAGGATTCGCTGGGAATTCCGCGACGGACGGATCCGCCGCTATCTGGCCGCGCGGCGCCGCGAGACGTCGCGAGCAACTCGCGATTCTCGCTCTGTGCCCGCTCGCGGGGCGTTTAATTTTAATCGACCTTGCGGCATACGTGTTTAATTAACGCTTCCCCGATGACGCTTCGCTGGTCGCGCCGCCCCGTCGAATCGGTGTTACGAAAATGTGAATTCCTGTCAGGCGCGTCGGCCGCCTGTTCAAACAGCGCCGCAGCTCTCCGGAATCTCACGTTCCTCTCGCAGCATCTTGCTCGCGCACGTCGCGTGAATTCTCGAGATGATCGAGAGACGTCACGAAGTAGGAGGAGCGAAGTAGGAGTGAATTCCCTTTCTGCCCCCCCCCTCCCCCGCCCCCGCCCCCTCCCCCGGAGCGCGCCCGACTCTCGCGTGCGTTTTCTCACCATGTGCCGGCGTCGCGACTGTCCTCAGCGGTGCGCCTTTGATCGACACGACTCACATTCTGTCTCAGAATTCCAGAAGGTGGATGCCAGAACTTTTCCCTAACGTCCCGAGCTCTCCCGTGTAAAAGTTTCCGAGGAACGACGGCTCGGCAGTCAGGAGTGCGGAGTCGTAGATTCGCGATTTTGTTACTCGATTATTTGTTCGCGCAAGTTCGCGCTCCAAAAAATACGGCGGGGCAGTCCGGCAGTTCGCGAGAATTCCCCTGCGACTGATTTACGGGGCGCGCTTGTGATTCTGTCATTCATCGTACGTTTGTATCGGGACAAGCGTACAATCGGCAGCATCCGCGCGGCTGCTTTCTCGGAGACGGAGATTGTACGTTTCGCGATACGCGATTAGCGGAACGCAAAGCCGCGATTATCTCACCCTCTAACGCCCCGAGTTTCTGAGGAAAACTTCCCTCTTAAATTGTAACTCGAATTCTAACTTGAATTGCGTTCGTTTAAACGGCGGACCGTCTCGGCAGCTTTCTTCGACGCGCATTTATTCTCGCGGCGTCGCGTTATCAGACAAATCCTCCGCGGTGCGCCCGATGCGTGACACAACGCCGGTTGCGTTCGCCGCTTAAAATTTAATTCGAGCCCAAAGCCTTGGCTTTGCGTCAGTTCGGCGGCCGTGATTGGTTGCTACCTAAGTTTAAGCTCAGGCTTTAGTTTCGCCAGGAACGCGGGCGAGCGCAGCAAATCGGCTCGCCGGTGCTCGCAATCCGCACAATAAATTCACCTGCACTCGCATGATCGTTCGAGACAATCTCGTTTTCGCGCGTTGAAATCCGAACAGGGTCCGCTAAGATCTGTCAAAGCGTAGCGTTACGTTTGCTCGCGCTGATAAACGCGATGTTGAATCATGCACCGTATTTGCGCATTGTATTCACGCCGAACAAATTCGCCGGCGGGACAAGCAGCGCCGAATCGTCCCAAATCGACGAATCCCGTCCTCGATCCGATGACTAAACACGCGCTTTTCACTCTTTCACCTGCGGCGGCGTTAGCCGATTACGGAATCACGGCGATGCGCGATCGCCAGCAATTACTTTAGCAATCGGAATCACGTTCCTCGCTTATACGCTATTTATCCAACTCATATTATATACGAAGATATAATTTCCCTGGCACGGTCTTCATCCGTGCTCTGCATCCAACGACACCCATGAAAAGGAGAGAGAGAGAGAGAGGGAGGAAAAAGGGGGTGGGAGCGTCGCGACGCGTACGTGAGTGGACACCGCGGTCGAAATGACGCTTTTATAAATTATGATTCGGCCGCGGCCGCCGTCCCCGTCGTCGAGGGTCAACTTTTTGACCTCGCTGTTGCATTTTGTCCGCAAACTGTCCGCAATTGTGAGAAACCAAGCCATGGAATTTATGTAGAAACATCTGCTCAGATCTGCATCTCTACTCGCGTCTTTTTGCCAATGACAGGCGAAAACATGATTAAGGATCAATTACGCGTGATGATGTAAGAACGAACGATTAGGTCATGTTTGCCACGATAGGCAGATTTGATTGCGTTCGTCGAACCGCAAGCATCGCGGACACGCGTCGCCGCATGCGGCGACGGGAATTGCCGGGCGCAAGGACGGCAGATAATACGACCGCTGGATAATGCATTGCGTGAAAATTACGTGGTATCCGGTTAACGCCGGCGTAACCCATTTAAAAGATCTCATTGCAGATACCGCGGCGGCGATAATGTATGAACAGATTGCTTTTGTTTCGCGCGCACGCTGCGTTCTCGCCGCGGCGCTCTCGCCTTACCGCGCGAAATCACTTGGCGCTGTTTATGCACTGCTGGTCCAGCACTCCGCTCCGAATCTTTCGTCTCCTATTGTATTACTTCAGCATGTTTTGCAGCGCCGGGCATCGAATGCGCGCGCCGCGGCGAGATACGAGAAAGTGTATAAAGTCGTGAACTTTAGGCGCCTCGTGTCATCTCGCATTTGTGCGAATTGCAGCTGCGAAACGCTATTGCAAGCGCAAGGCTTGATCCTGCTACAAGATTCTGCTGTGTGCCGATATTATCGAAGGATTAACGAAGATGCGTGCATGTGCGATCGGTAGTTTAGAGCGACGTAAAGATGGATGGCCGCTTATCGGAACCGATCGATGTCTGTACGATCGTCCTTACTCGCTGAATACTGGAACTCCTCCATCAAAGCGGCCGCCGCCTCTCGCGTAGAGAGCCACTGTCTTTTGATGCCGCCGAAACAGCGCGTTTGGCGGGAGTCCCTCCCTATTCGTCGTACAATGCAAACCTCTTCATTGTATTAAACCACGTTTCTCTAATCGAAGTTTCTCAGTGCTTCCGCCTTGCTTCCTTCCCCTTTGTCGAGGATCTCTCTACATTATTTAAACAATTAAGAACACTCGATTCATACGTATCGTTCTACTCTGACACGAAATGCACTTTATATACTATCTACATTTTGATTTTATCGATTTAAGCGCGTTTATACAATTCGCCTTTACAAATGAACTGAACAGACAGCGAATCGAAACCGATTCGAGAAGGCTCCGAAACTCGGCGGACGCGGAACAAGCGATTTTAATTTTATTGCAAACGAACTCGCGCAGTCAAGGGGCTCGTTTCCAGGGTTTGCTTTGCTTTTTCACAATTACGGACAATTTGAGAATAATGGTCGCAACAGCTCGGTCAAAAAGTTCACCGCACCCTCGACCGGGACGACGACCGCGGTCGAATGATAATTTATGAAAGCGTCACTTTCGGCCGCGGTGTCCACTCATGTACGCGTCGCAATGCTCCGTCCCTCCTCCCCCCTACCTCCCTCTTTCTCTCTCTCTCTTTCTTTCTCATGGGTGTCGTTAGCGCAGACCGTGGCACGTATTTACGCACTAGAGAAATCAATAAACCATGTCCCGGGAAACTGTAGAGTAAGCGAGACGCCGTTCGAGACAGAGAGAGAGAGAGAGTGCGTAAGGGGTAAAACGCGCGCCCTTCGCACGCTATCCGGCTATTAGGCAATGCAAGCGATATCGTCGGCGCGCGATCGGCAATTTGGATACCCTCGTGACCCTTCGAACGCCTCCGCTGTATTCTCATTGTCGCCCCTCTTCGTCTAACGATGCGCCGAGACGCTTTCCCTCGAGCCGCTCTCGAATTCCGCCGCGAATTCATCTCTCACTCGGAGCATTCCGCCTTCGTTTTTACTCGGGGAAAAGTTTCCGGGTTGCCAAGTTCACGGGTGCACGTGGGGGCACGAGTTTTCGCCGCCGCCCCCTCCCCCCCCCCGCGCCCCGGAGGATAAAGGATCGCCCGCCGTTATCGCGCGGCGATAACGTCCGCGGCTCGCGCTGTAATCCGAGACGCGGACGAGATCGAATAGCAGACGGATTACGCCGTGCGCACGATTACGCGTGATATGAAAAATGGAAGACCACGGGACGTAATGTATTCGCCACCGTCGAATTTCCTCGATTTCGCCACCGTCGAATTTCCTCGTGTCCTCGATTAATGCTCGGGACAGCGGTCGGATCAGGACGCGCGAGCGGAGCGCGCGATCCGACGAGCGGATTGCGCGGGTTTATTATGTAGGGGAAAAAATTGCGAACGGAAAGTTTAGATTAATATGTCGCGTGAATTCGTAATACGGGGATGCAAGAAATACCGGGCGGGATAACGAATCGGACGGATTATTGGCCGCCACTCGGAATTTCCTTGTTCGCGGATGACTCCGCGTGATGGACTCCGCGCGCAGAATTTAAAATTGCCGGTAATAGTTTCCGCGCTAGATAATTCACGTTTATTAAGGACCTTTCGTCGGAGGATGCGAAAGACTCGCGACGGATTAGACGTACTCGGCGGCAACGGAACGATGGCAAGATCGAGAGGCTACCCTCCCTCCCCGTCCCTTATTCTCTCGTCTGGTCTCGTTCCGTCTCGCGTTATTAGTGTGAAGTTCATCGAGCGATGAGCCGTCAGAATCGTCGAGGGTCGCTGACTTTAACGGCGGCTCTCTCGTTAAAATGCGAATACTCGACTTAACGTAAACCGGTTCGGCTTAACGGTTAAGTAAATGCGTCCGGCAGGGAACGAGCGACGTGACCGATCAAGCGGAGAAATCAAGACGGTTTACGACCAGCACACATACACACGTGCGCCGTATACCTCCTTATTAACGCACGCCATTTAACGGCCTGATTTCTGCGCGACTTGTCCGGAGAGTTCGTTTCTTACATTGATCGCTATGATCGTTTACATGTTTAATGCACGCGCGGAATGCGTTGGTAATTAAACATGGTAATTAAAATTCTTCCTGAGAGAGAGAGAGAGAGAGAGAGAGAGAGAGAGAGAGAGAGGGGGGGAGGGGAGAGGGAGAGAAGAATTCGAAGGATTCCGAGAACGTGTAGCAAGTGCCGCGGGCGTTTGAAGGGGAATTCTCATCGCTACATGAGCGGCGCCGGTAAGATCGCCATTGCAAAAACAGCTCGTCAAAGAAAGAGAAACTCGCAAAGGGCCGCAGGTGGGCCAGCGCTCGAGTATTTGGAAAGAAAGCAGCAGGACGATGCATTACGCGCGCCTTTGAGGGTCGCACCGTGGCGAAATTTATAATTACGCGGGTAGCGCGACAGGGATCGCGAGGTCGATCATCCCCCGCACGCGGGAGGAGGCCGCGAAGGTAGTTAAAAGGCGGGAGTCGCAAACGGCCGAGGGGGAATCCCGAGGAGCGATTCTGCGCCGGGACACCGGAGGATCCCGCTTCTCGCCGGAGACAAAGAGACCGCATTCCAGCGTTCGATTGCGGCGAGCCGGCCGCGTTTCCAGATCGCCGATCGTATCCATTGTGGTGGTCCGTCCCGCATCGCGACACAGCGATGGCGAGCGCGGCGCGATGTCCGGCCGGAAGCATTTTCGGGGGCGCGCAAACAAACTCCCAGCCGCAACTTTGGCATCGGGGCGCGAGTTCGGGCGAAGCGTTTCGCCCGACATGGAGACGGGGATTGGATTACGTCCTCCGCTCCGGACACCATTGAAAACTCGTGGCCCGGCGACTTTGACGACCGGAATCTCCACGTCGCGAAGCGCAAAGATCCACCGTACGTTAATGGGGTTGAGACGCGACGGGCGTTTACGCTATTAGCACGGCGTACAAGTGCAGATAATAGTAATTCCGCGAAGGGGAGGAAGGACGGCCGAGAGGCCGAGAGATAAAGTGGAAGAGCGACTGAGAAAGGAGGAGAAGGGGAGGGGGGAGGGAGGGAGGGAGGGAGGGAGGGAGTCCAAGGAATAGTATCGCGTAGCTACTTAAAACTTTCGGGGCTTGTCTTGTGTCCTTGCTAGTTGGCACCTTGCTTACTCAGCTCGGGTCTGCAACTTACCATCCCTCGCAGCTTCTCCGCTCTCCCTGCATTCCCGACCCGACCCGCCCGACCTAGCCTGCCGCCTCCTCGGTGGCTTAAGTCGAAGTTTACCTTTGTTCCCGACTGTCAGTTCGATATAGTTTCCGGCTACTATCGCCGCCGGTGCATCTGCCACTATGCACACCGTCGGGGGAACGTCGGGTTGTAACGATATTAATCCGCTTTAACAGCGCGTTCTGAAAAGGGCTGATAATCGGCGAAATCGGCGATTGCTCGCTCGCGCGGGCGCGATGGCGAGATCCGCGAGCGGCCGAGCCGTCATCGTGCCGCCGCGCGACAGAAAATTACTTCGATATTTGGTTTGTAAATTTACGCGATATTCAAATAGGCGGACCCGCGCGATGGCTCATACCTTTTTCCAGAGTGGAAATCAACGTAAATATAGACGACGATGAGGAACGACCGCGCGAGCGCGACCTCGCAATTCGCGCTCGGAACGCAAGTCGATCGAGCTTGTCCGCGTGGAATAAATTCTTCCTCTGTACTTCCGTTTAATTCGATTTCCGAAATGGGGCCCCTTTCTCTCACAGTCGCGCGTGTTGTAAACATCCCGCTCGACGAGATTCGCCATCCGCCATCCATTCGAGATAATAATCTCGTAACGATGACGTATGCGTACGAATGCGTACGAATCTCACCGAAAATAATCGCAAGAGCGTAAAGAGATCTCCTTTGCAAGCCTGCCAAAATGTTCGTATCTTGCCATTCGGCGAACAACGAGGCTCCTTTCAGAACGCGTGTTCAATAGGCGGATTTATTTAATAAAACGGCGGCTTGCGGATCAAACACCGTCGCGATATACATACACGCCAGATTTCATTTTTGCTGATTTCAATTCGCAAATGGCGTGAATGGATGATGTTTATACGAAGCATCGGGAATAAAACATTCTGGACGAACGGCGGTTCGCGTGAAAATGTGAAATCGAAAAATTGTGCACGCAGCAATTTACAATCCTTTAAACAAAAACTATACACACGCACGAGAGTACACGCGTAATGCGAGACTGTGTGTGCAAAGTCCGTGTGTACTTTATCGACTAACACGAGACAATTTTAAATCGTATTTTTCCCGTTTGTGTTTCAGGAGGGATAAATGCTACCGGTGTATCGTGATGCACGCGCAACACGCCAACGTACTGCAATACAAAGAGAGTAAGATACGAAAATTATTTAATTAGCGGAGCTCTCGGAACAGAAATCCGTTCGTACTTCCGCAAAGATGATCATTAGCGTACCTTCTTGATCGCAAAAACTCGCGACTCGCTTGATCTCGTTACGGTCCTCGCGTCCTCCTTTCCCTATGTAAAATATCATCCGGTGTTTCCCCTTTCATCGGCTTCTCTTTTCCTCTTACTTGCATTGCGCGTTATCCCGTAAGCGAAATTTAATTCTCAGAACGGGAATTTCTGTCACTTTTTATCCGCGTGTCTCTGCTCGCCATCTACTCTCCGCATGCTGCGCTTCTCATCTCGGAGACCTGTCACGTGTTTCGATAATTCGAGTACTGCTGTCCTCACCTCTACGTCGGTCAAAAGTACCACCGTCGTTGCAACGTGTCTCGCTATTGTTGCCAGCTTATTGCACGAGCGAGTCACCGGAACCGAGTCTGCCGTCCAAATGTAGCCTGTTGACCAGTGACGCCACCCTGGTCTCTCTGTTTCGCACCGGTGCAGCGCCGCTGCCCTGTCCCATTAAGGGTCCGTTGGAGTTCACGTACAGCCAGGGCGAGGGCGAGTGCAATTCGCCGCGGTCACGGGCGGAAGCGTGCACGCAGGAATCGCGTCTGCTGCTGCGCTATCAAGCGTGCGCCAACGTTCATTCGTCTGAAAGCGTCGGTCGGTACTCACTCACTCATTCTCTCTCTCTCTCTCTCTCTCTCTCTCTCTCTCTCTCTCTCTCTCTCTCTCTCTCTCTCTCTCTCTCTACGATTATACAACTTGCCGCGTCATTATATATCGCTAGCATGTAACAAACTCACACTTTGCATGAATGGAACGAATATCAACACAGGTTGCTTGCTCGGGGAGCGTTCGAGAATCCTGAAGAGGATGCTTACTCTTCAGTGAGTACTTTTTCAAATTGACGGCTTGAGTAAGTACAGTTGAGTGTTTCGAGAGAAGATACGACGAGTCAGATAGTTATCGGACGGTTTGGACGGTAGGGATTAAAGAGATATCGAAACGGAATCGAGAGTTTGAATATCGCGGCTCATTCGTGGGAGAATCGAGTATCCGGTTAGTTTGTATTTTTGCGTCAGCGCGAGACGAAATATAAGCGAAATGGTCGTACGGATTGGTCGTTCTTTTACTGTTGTATTTTGTTATCGCCTCATACAATAGACATTATGCGACAGACAGATGCCGTGGAACACATACGAGTGAAATGATATTGTTACGCCAGCGCGCATTGTGTAATATTCATTTGCGCGGCAATTGTGTTGCACCTGTTTGCACACTCTCGCAATTTGTGGAATGAATACCCGAACAATTATGAATTATGCAACAGCGGCCAGTTCAATCACCGCCTAGTGACATTTTGTTATTGAACCATAATTAATTCGTATCGCTGCACTTTACAATTATAAAGCGGAGTGTCTCGATATACATACACGCATACATTCTTGTCGATGTACACATCGATGTGTACTCGCCGAGCGCGCTGCACGAGTGTCGCGTAGTTTTTTTCAAACTCGCGTTTTATTACTACGAAGCCTCTTCGCCACCGAGTTACATCTTTCATCCTCTCTCTTTACGAAGCGCGATTATTTACATCGTGCTGCACTCTCTACCGACCTCGTACCGACTACGAGTTAAAGGAATTACACGGCGAGAATCAAGGAAGACGCTCTCGACTGTCGCGAATGGCAAACGCAACACGGCGGACTCGCTTATCGCAATCGCGATCGATCGAATCGTACGCGCGCGCGCGCGGATGAAACTCACGAAGCGTGAAAAGGAATTACACGACGTCGCGGCGACGTTGACATCCGGTTCGACATTAATTAACACGACGCGCGGGGCCTGTAACAGTCAATAAAGCTCCCGGCTTCGGAATGAATGAATGATTAATGGCCCTGTCAATTATCATTTGTTGCCGGACTCGTCCAGACGATTTCGCGCAATTATCACCGGCTCGTGGCCGATCGTCTGTATCTTGCGCGCGCGTGTAAATGAATACACAGCGCACATACGCGCACATGTCGGTGCATCAAACGCGTTTTCGTGAACATTCATATATACCGTTTACCGTCGCTTATAACTTCTGCAACTAGCTTTATCCGGGCGCAATAAACTTCCATGTACGATTGTGTTACTAATAGGCTCATGTAGGCAAAATCACGCAATTTTCATTCGCTTTGATACGCCGCGGCCGGTGCATGCACGCGCATGTGCGTGTGTGCGTGTACGTGTCGTCAACCGATGCTTTAATGTATTACAGTTTGCGCTCTTCGTGCCACAAACATATCCGCTATCGCGAACTTGGTCGGGTCACGAGAGCCGGCGTATCCTGGCAAAATAAAAACAAAACAAAACAAAAAAAAAAGAGGAAGAAAGAGGAAAAAAAAACAAACAAACGGTTATTATTGGATACACGCCAATTTGCAGTTGTAACGGTTTGTTTTTCTAGACGTAGAATTGGAGTGTCTGGCTCATTGGAGGGAGGGCAGCACAAATTACATGGTCGCGCGTTTGCACAGCGATCGTAAAACAAACGACGAGGAGAGCTACAGATGCTTTATTTACACAAATCCGTCGAACAACACGTGGAACCTTGCACAGAGCTCGGATGCCGCCTGCAACGGATTGATCAGCGTCACCGAGGCTGCCAGGACGTTCAAGATGACGCAAAGTGAGTCCCCTCTGTCTGCTGCTTTCGGTCCTTTCACCTTCGAATCTCCTCCAAGTTCGAAAGCTTTGGCGAATTTCGCGCCCTCCGCGCGATTAAAGTTGCGTATTTTGCGTTCTTAGTATGATTCTTAGTATGATGCATTAACGTAATCCGTTAATATTCACTTGGCTCGAATCAGCACTCGGATGTTAAACGTGACACGAACACTGTCATCGTGATGGTTTCTGTAACTCGAGTAGCAATGACTTTATCAATTACATACTCGTCGAGTATCGAATAAAAATAAAACGATACGTCGTTTGTGCAATAGAATACACCAACGTATAAGAAACGAACATTATTGCGAGCACGCGATTATCGAGATTAGCAATTTAACTATCAAGAGTTACTTGGGGCAATGCGTTGCAGAAATGAAAAACAAGATTTGTCGACTTATCCCAAGTAAGAAAGAAGGAAATATCGAAAGGACATCGATCGTCGATCGCTTGGTGCGCGGCGCTTCGACGCGGCCGGCGTCGCGACGCGGACGATCGGATTAATGACGGAAATGCTGTTAATCGATGACGATGTGGCGAACGGTACGAGCGGATCGGCGCGTACATCTCCGGCTCGGCGCCGGAGAACGAGAGCACGTAAACTATGAGAGTGCCTGCGGACACCAGATCGAATTCTTGTCCGGCATACTATCCTGACCCCAGCCGGTGGTCAACGGCAGCTACTTCGAGTATTCCACGGTATTGCATAGCTATTGCACGTAGCCTTGCCGGATTGAGACGACCTTGTCGCAGGATCCACGGTTAACCAAATTGAGGCCGACCTGCCGGCTTTGGTTTGGTCGTCGCTCAAACGACGCAGCAGAACGCTCGAGGCAGGCAGGCAGGCTCGAGTATCCCATTACGAAAAAGTGAATCGATTAATCGATTCTGCATCAGTCGCGCGCTTAAATCTAAAATGCGATCGACGCTTATGTTAGACGCCTGTGTTGCATCGCGCCTCACGATATTAGTATCGCGATTATCGATTTATTAGCCGGCGCGGATCGATGCGCCGCATTATCGAGAAATGACAAAGTTACCGCTTAATATTTCGAAATCGCGACCGCGAACCACTCGAGCAAATTCAGCTCGGGCGTTAAGCAGCTTAGAAATTTTTCAGCGGCGCCCTTGCCACGCCGTCGCGGATGTTTCGTTAACCCCCTACCCCGGTTCCGCGTTTCCATTTAAACTTTCCAGAAGGCAGATTAGCCCCGGGATCTCCAGCTACGCCGAGCTTCTCGCCTCCAAGTGCCCGCCCGTGGACGAAGAGAGCGTTATTCGCGCTAAGACCAGTGTGCGCAATAAATTTTATCCGCTCGATACGTAAATTCCCTTCTCCTTTCCGGTCTTTTTCTTTTTGCCTTTGTACGTTTGCGATCGGTCGCGATGGAAGGCGCATAAATGCGACGACATCGATAGTGACTTGGGAAAGATATCATTCAATGATATCGAGAGCGTACTTTCATTCGCCGAGGAGAAGCGTTATTAAAGAGCGGAGTTTATTTTGCTTTGAACATCATCAAGATGCTCTCGAGAGATACATCAGCGAGAAAGAAGAATATTCGTGCGTGAAGGAAACATGGCTGCGCGATCGCAGTTACATTCAAATTTATCGGATGGAGATATATCAAATATGTCGATTGCAGATTACAGATAGCCATTTGTTTCCGTCAAGTCACTTTTGAAGAATCTCGTTTGATTACACCGGAAAGTGACACCGCTCTGCCTGCGTACTTGATGGCGAATTTGATATTTTTCTAAATTAAAACAGACAATTACATTCTACGTGAAACGGGATATTGCGTTAAATATTGATACGAGGATACTGCTTTCTGTACGAGATGTCATTTCCTTTTTAGAGCTTGCAGTTTTCAAATAAGCGCGGCTGACGTGCTGCGGAATTACAATCTTTTTGAGATAAAAATAAATGCAAAGATATTACACACGGTCTGACCGCAAAGAAAGATAAGAGGATGACTGTAATTTACTTTGTACAAAGCATACATTTCTTCTCCCATTTTGCCACGGGCGTGACTCATTTTAATATGCATTTTGTTATACGTCGCGTGCTCCCACGTAACGAGACTTCAATAGAGCGTTAAAGACGCGCGTCTCCTTCGCTCGATACGATTGATAATATCGACGAATCCATCGACCGGATCTGTCGGATACCTTGTTGAACGCGTGCTCGTACCGCAAAATCGAGCGGTATCAAGGTGTGCGCGATTGTTTTACGCGAAAGTGGTAAATTTACGCGAAAGCTCAAAGTTCCACAAGTTCTCCTCATCGATCGGACCTATCCCGCTATCAGTGTACCCGCGAATTATCGCGAATGGGAAGTTTCCTCTGGCGAAAGTGCGGATACGAACTAGCTCAACCGCGAACTTTATCGTGCAAGAAGGCATAATAATAATAATCACAAGGAGGATAAAAAAAGGGAGGAGACATTACGTGCCACGTGGCTCGCGTAATGAGACGATTATGCGAATCCCGTTTCTTTATCGCCGTCGTCATCATTTCGCTCCCCCCCTCCCTCTCTCTCTTTCTTTCTCGCGCGCGCGCTTATCATCGACGTGCGCGATAAGCAGCGCAATTTTGGCGAGCCATACTGTTACAGCGCACGCACACACTCGATTGAATTATCGATTAGCTTTTAGTCGCACGCAGCCGCTTGCGTATGCAGTATGCACGCGGCATACTTTGTCGCTCGTGCATTTTTAACGGTCCATTAATTCACGATGCACGGTGATTGATAGCCGTGAGCGGTCGACCATTGACAGGATAACTGTCGTTCGATGGCGGTGGAGCGGTGTCGTGCATTTACAGCGAATTATTCGCTGTTTGGCGTAGCTCGTCGCTGCTCGCGCGCGGCTGAACATCCGAAATCTCTTGATACCTCGTTGCGCACCTTGCGGAGTTTCGTTCGAGAAATTCGTCTTAACGGCGGTCACTTGCTCGTGCGAGATCATCCGGCGATGCGATTTCCGCGTTTCTATCCTTTCCCAAGAACAATGCAACTTGATATTTCATCAATAATAATGGGGCATAATTTTGGATCATTATCGCAATAATGACAATGCAATGCATACGTGAATCGCGCGCGTTGTAATACAACGTGTGTGTTAATGAAGCTAATGAGTTGGTTAATATACATCACGTTCATGTATGACGTATGCTGCTCGTGGCCGGCATAATTACGCCGGTTGCAAATGTAACGCTGTTAAAGGCGCGTTGTAATTAGCGCGGAATTCTGAATGGAGATCGTCGAATAGCATTCGATTTTAATTCTTTCCTTTGACGAGGCGCGCGCACGCGGGAAGCTGATAATGCGCGGAAAATAGCCCGGCTACACCGGGCAAACGAAGTTTACGATGCAGGGAGAAGAAGAAGAGAGGTCAAAGTTTACTTATGCTGGATTATCTGCTCGAGGACCCCCGTGAACTTAAAGAGTCGGGAAAACGAGTTTACAGTTATATTATGCATTTCGAGTTTGAAATAACTGTGTTAGGCGCGGAGTTGCAGCGCTCTAAGAGTAAAGCCGCAGCTATTCCTTGACACGTAATTACATTTGAATTTAACAGTCGTCCGAATTTGCAGTGCGAAGAATTGGAGGAATTATATTGTTGGCGTCGTGGCAATAATCAACTTTGCGATTTCGCTTCGTCCTGCGCCGCGTCAGTCTCAAAAATACCGAAACGCTACCCTCAAACGGTACACCGATACGCAATCATGTCGCGAGATATTTATCATTAATAAAGCGCATTCGGAAGAGCTCTTATTCCAGTATCCGTAGCTCTTGTTTTTACGTCCTGAGCAACAAGCTACACGAATACGCGGGATTTACGTCATGCAAAAACGTGCGGAGATCCTCTTGGCAGAAGCATCCTCTTTGCGTGTTACAGAAAAGCCGTCGCAGCGTTGTACATATCCACCTTGGCTGGTGACTGGCAAATCGTGGGTGGCTTTGGACCGAATGGCTTCGCGGCTCCTGGCGTCGCCTTACAACCTCACGATCCTCGATCGAAACGAGACCCGTCTCGTCTGCCACTCGATTGTCCCCATCGACGATCATCGTCATCACCATACCATGCCGATTCGGGAGAACCAAAAGCAATTCGTCGCGAAGGCGACGCGAGATTGGTAAGTCCGTCTATTTATATCATCCGAGACGAAGATAGGGAAACGTGAGACTGCCTGATCATTCAGAAAGCCGGAAACCGACGAGAATAGTACGAGCCTCTTAAGTGGTCTATTTCCTTTCCGCGAGCACTGAGAGATACCATTGAAACGTTTGCATTACGCGAGAGAAAGCACTGATCGCTCGAAAACGGCCACCATCAATGAACACACGATCCGCGCGGAGAAGTATAATTATCGGAGCGTAATATGACAATCGCTGAATTCTGCACGTAAATAAACTCCGCAAGGGAAGACGCAAGGAACTGCCAATTTTAGTCCGCGCGGCACCTTTCTCAGATATATATATATATATATATATATATATATATATATATATATATACAGAATATGCACCGGAATGTCAATATAGATGCACCTACTGGTAGCACTCTCATTAAAGCATTCGTGCGGGCGAGTTCGCGCGACGTAACGTGTCGCTTTTAATCGCTCGAGAGGCTCGGTTATTCGCGCCCCACTGCCGCCGAGAATACGATTTACCGTTCGATACCGGGATAAAAGTGTTTATTGGAACGTGTTCGGCGGGAACATATTCCCGGCAAGTGTTTTGCCACTCGCCGGGGAATCAGTCCAGAAAACGCCGACCCGGCCTGTCTCTTTTCCCCGGCGAAGCCGCGGTTTCGTATCCAAACATTCGTTGTTTGCCGAGCGCAGATAGATTTCTTACGTCGTTTCCATCGCCAGACTGACTATCGCGAGGGATTCTTTTGACGACAATGACTATCTCCCGAGAGTAATTGCGGATTCAGGAAAAAAAGAAAGGCAAGAAATGCTTTTCGAATCATTGCGTGCTTCCGTGTTGATTCGAACCTTCGCATCCGTGTCACTTGATCGAGCAATAAAAATAGTCCGAATAGTATAATTACTGCGGATCCAAGACGATGCACACAATAAAATACAATTACCTTCTCTTCATCCAGCCCGAAGAAATCCGGTCGAGGTTAACTCCTCGGCGATTAATATCCTCACTTAGAAAGATTCCGAGAATAATGTCGCGGTAGCGACAGCTGCTCGAAGAATTCCTTTACTTAGATATCACGATATTAAGATGACGCGGAGCGGAAGGCAAGCGGGAGGAGAGAAAGAATTACTTTTGCCTGGCATTAAACGGCGTCTGATCGGGCATAAGGTTTTATTACTTGGATGGCTCGTAAATAGGGTCGTTTCAATTCACATTTTAATATCCTGTAATGCCCCTCATGTTTAAATAATAGGTATCCAAACGATAATCGAAATCCGCGATATCATATTGTATCCGCATCCCGCGCGGTCGGAGGTCAAAGGGAGCAGCTGGGATAGTTCTCAAATTGCGAATGAGATTAAAAGATTATCTATGAGTGGCCGAGTGTTGTGAGAACCGGAAACGATCGTGCTTTCGTGAATGCATACCTGCTGACTAAGATTCAACAAGAGATTCATCACGCCTAGTCGTGGTTCTTTATGTAGCGCGAACATCTTTCCTAAAAAAAAAGAAAGAAGAAAAAACCGCGTACCTTTCTCTCTCTCTCTCTCTCTCTCTCTCTCTCTCTCTCTCTCTCTTACAAGTCTTTTACTCCGCTACCGACAAATGCGAACAATAAAAAGCGACATGCCATTTCTCCCGTCCGACTTACATCTTATTCTTGGTGGAGGATGGTGCAGACCGACGTTCTCCGTTCCGAGAGGTTTTATTATCCCCTTTGCAATTCTTTCAGGTTGATGCGCGGCGAATAATTACCGCGGAGGACGGAGGGCATCGACATTGAGCGTTTACTGCCCTCGCAAGCCGCACTAAGTGCACGACACGGGAAAGGCATAAAAAAATGCAATTCCCGCTTGAGCCGGGTGCGGCGTGCCGGGCGCTCGTCTGAACGCTGTTTTCATCGTTCCTCGATTTACGTTTCTTCCGGCGAAAGCGCGGCGAAACGCGAGACCGGGTTCGTAGCCGGGGTTTTGTGGCTGGCCGGCGAGTTCCGCAAGAGTCGCGGACTTGCACGGTTTCATTGTCATCTTTCACCGGCTAACCGGACGGGCGCGGGCTTCCGGTTGCCCGCGAAAACATTGAGGAAGACAAACGTCGATTCCGTATTCTCGACGGATGCGCGCGAACAAATCAACGTGCGCCCTTGCCACATGTTTTTCTTGCCCAAGTAAACTCTGGCTCCTTTCGGCGGAGGTGACAAGATAATGAATGGATCCCGAGGATCATTAGCAGTTTGCTCGATGCCTCTCGACGACGCATCATTAGACGACACAGTCATGACCTCCTCTGCTCTTGTCTGTGTCATCGATAACGTAATGGAAACATGAATCGTCCATCTTGCCGGCAGAAATTGCCGGGATCGATGCTGCATGACAAACATTGCAGCTAATTGTTTCCGTGAACGCTGTGCGCGATACACGGGCGTACACCATGACTGTCCGCCGTATTGTTCGAGCATCTAAGCCGTGGGACAAAGAAATAACCGCATGACACGACCGCTGACATTACACTGGAGGAATAACCCGCAATCTTCCCATTCATCGACCGCTCTTTCTGTGCCTTGCACGGAACGATCAGCCGAGCGTACATCGCGCACGAGTTCACGTGAAGTCTCGCGGGGACATTATCCTTGTGAGCTGTCGTGCCAATAGATACACAGATGCTTGTAAATTCTAAATCGGCTGATAAAACTGATAAATGCACGCGGGTCTTTTATCTGGACTGCACGGATAAATGAAATCGCGCGGCGCGATGAACGGAGATGACGGCTGACTGGTCCGCTTGCTTGGCGGCAAATTATTCATGTAACTTTCGCATGATCCGCATCGTTGAACAATCCTGCAATCGTGCGGAAGAGCAGCCATCATTTTCCGAGACGTCACTCGCGGATACACGCGTGAACACTCGCTCGACATCCGCGCGATGCGTTCGCGCGAGCGCCAAAGTGTTCGCCAGGTGGAATTCTTCTTATTTCGCGGAATCTTTCTCGCGCTGATCTCCTCGCGCTTTAATATAGCCACGATTACGCGCCAGCTCGCGACTTTATGAGAAACGCCGTCCGGGATCCGCTGCGCGTCGCCAGGAGAAGATGAAGAGGCTGGAGAAGTTGCGAGGACGGCTTGATAGGTGGCAGGAAGACGGCCGGAAGGCGGGGGTATTCTTTTATACCAAGCAGCAGATTTCGCGAATTCATGCTTTCGTGATGCGAAGGAAGGAGCGCGAACGAGCGGCTCGTTCGCAGAAAACTGCGCGATCGATAAATACTGCGCGGCGGATCTTTATATTCTCTTAAGACCGATGATGGGGGAATAATATTATTGGGAGTTCCTATTTCCGACATGAAATCCTCCTTTTCGATATTTGCCCGAAAGAGTGCGCGAAGAGTGTCTTTTTATTCTCGGATATCTTCAGGTTTCTCGCCTCGTGGACGTTCGGCGCATCTTCCTCTTGCCTAGAAAATGTCATTGCTAATGCAATGAGCGTACTAACGAAGTTTCAGCATTTTCCAACGTCAGTCTTGTGATGATATTATTTCGCTGGTTTTTATCGCGTGAACGCGAAATCTACAACTTAACGTTGATTCCGGATGTCAGAAGTTGCGGCCGGCCGCGGCGATGAAACGGCATTTACAGAAACGAAACCGTTCTTGCTCCGAAACGCGCTTTTCTGATTTTGGCGTGATCCCGATTTGCAGGGACGCCAAGCCGAAGAGCGAACCTCTCGAGGGCGGTAATCGCGCTGACTGTTACAAGATTGAATATTTAGCACCGATACTTCACACCGACGCGATGCCTGGCACCACGACAGCTCCTCTCGGCCGGGCGGCGAACGTTAAGCAAGGACTCGGTATTTCAATTAAGGCCGAAGCCTCGGCCCGAAGTAATTAGAGGCGAGTGCTGGCGCAAACGCGAGTGCGGGACAAGACGATCGTGCATTAAACTGTAAATCTGAGAGCACTTATCGCGACCACGCCGGAATTGCATAGATAATCGAGGCCGGGCACAAATCTTTCCACAGAGTCCGACTTCGCACGGACGAGATCGCGCCGGAAGCGAAAGAGAATCGCGAAAACCGTAAATTCCCGGATTGCGACCGCTACGAGGTGTCCTTCGCGATAGTCCTCGGTAAACTTTATGGGACGCGTTTGATAAAACACGAGCCGAGCTTGTCGCTGGGACTGCGAATTGCAAGACGAAGCAATCGTTGAATTTCCACAAGAAGAGCACGGATATCGCAGGAATTTCAGATTATTATAACGTAAGACGGCACGGGAACGGATCAGAACGGTCGGCAACGAGACTCCTCCTCCCGAATCTCACGAAATCGACGAGACGCATCCAACGACCGGCGGCAGTAAGCGACCCGTTTCCGTTCTCTCTTTTTTTTTTTTCTTTTCGCCTTTGCCTATCCTTCCGGCGGGATGAAATCGTGCCAAAACGCCGGTATGGCCTTTACGGAGCACCTACTCGGACGGTTTCAAGCAGTTCCGGTTCGCTACGGCGAGAGATGTATCGTATGCGCAAATATATCCCCGTACACGCGAGTAAGTTCGGTCCGTCTATGTGTTTACATGCACCGGTAACGATTTATGTGCATCTCGAGCGGAGCGCTCGCATTGATCGCAACGATGCATCCGGGACACACGAGTAATAACGAGTCGTCCCTGCAACGAGTCACGACTCCATAAAAGAGTGCAACGGATTGTAGTTGATAAAAAAAATATTTTGAATACGCGCGCGCGCGCACGCCCGCACGCATGCACACACACGCACGTCGAAATTACGGGGAACTGCACGGGATCCGAACAACTGAAATTGCGAAAGGAGCGCCTCGAATTATCGCGCAATCTGTTATTGCGTTATTTACATATTTTCTGCTCCGCCCCTTCTCCCTCTTTTTTTTCGGAATCATGAATTTTGCCGATTAATACGCGACGCGCGTTCCAATGACGATTTTGTTTCCCATGTATGCGCGAATACGCGCGCCGTTTGTGGCATTTAAAAATATATAATTGGCGAAGAGAGAGAGAGAGAGGGGGGGTTAATGACACTGGGAGGATATTCACAACGTGCGGCTTTATTAAATTAATTACCGACAAACCTCGTGCGGATCGCGCAGTAATTACAAAATTAGAGATTCCTTTTTTTCCCTTTTTACCCGAGCTCTCTCATCTTTTTGCCAATTTTGTCGTAATTATTTTCGCATTTATTTATCGATTTCGCCAGGCCTCACTCGCCATTACGGCTAAGTATTTACAGATCGATTAAAGTGTCAGCCGGGCACAACTATTCTTCGTGAACGTCGTGAAAAATGGCTTCCTGTCACGAAAGTGCCGTATATATAATAACGACAACGAACGATACCGACTCTGATAAATCATTGTAAATTCATATTTTCCTTTTTCTCCCCTCCGTTATTCCACCCTCCGTTCTAAAGCCGTGTCTTATGGAGACTCGTCTGCCGACTCGTTTCGACCTGTCTCGAATAGAGCTCGCGATATTTATTGTCCAATCAAGTCGCTATATAATAATGCCGTTAGCAATCGAAACACCATGTATAGAGAAAGGCAGAAGATGAGAGAGAGAGAGAGAGAGAGAGAGAGAGAGAGAGAGAGGAGATCCATTTGATTATATACCATATAAAATTATCTTGAACTGGTGTTTGCGGCTATTGCGAGAGGTCAAAGGGCCGATCGTTTGTCCTCTTTCCATCACAGGTGCTATCGTTATCATCGATACTGGCGGCTTAAGTCAATCGCGCGAATGCGGTGCGTTAATAGATGTGAAACGTTATTATCGACACAATCTACGAAAATCGTCGCACAATGCGCATGCATAAATGCCACGATTTAATGTACATTGCGAATATACGTTGATAAATATTCGAGGTCCCATTGTGTCGTTCGCGATCGATCGATACTCAAACGCGTCGTCGATATTGCACTTATCCTCGCTGTTATTCATATCGAAAGCACGGGCCAGTTTCCAAACGCGCGATTGACCATAATTACGCGAACGGCGTAATTACGTTCGCTTATCGTTCGACGCGTTCAAAGATAAAAAGGGGTTACGCGATACAGTCTTTCCGCTCTGATCTGACCTCACCGCTCTGATCTCGCCGCTCGCTGCACTTTCCGTGTCGTCGTCCCAAGCTTGCCATATGCGCTTGATACGATTCCGAAATCGGGATCGCAATACAGGCGAGCGATTCGGATCCCCTAATCGTCGCGTACGCGCTTCGAGAAGCGCGCGTGTTGACCACTTCAATATCCGGTCGCGCGAATCCGGAAACTCGCTGGGAGTTGTTCCGGGGTCCCGATCGTTGCTTCCGCGCCGGTGCAACAGGAGAGAACGGCGTTCTTATCGGAAAAACGTGCTTATCGTGGCTGTATATCGCGCGAGCCGGATACCTTCGTGTACTGCATAAAACTTTCGCGTTTCGCTCGACCCGGCCGCGCCCCGAGACGGGCGGGATTTCACGGCGCGGAACGACCCGGGGATTCTATTCCTACGATCTCCTCCCGCCCGTTCCTCCCCATTGCCCTGTCCCCTTCGTCTCCGGATCCTCCTTTCGTCCCTTCAACTTTCGACATTGTTACGTACATTATCGCGACTTCCCCCTCGCGGTCCCGTCCGTTAGCACGTCGGCGTCTATAAAGCACGCCCGAGACGCCGGCTACATCAAATTTACCACCTTATTTCTAGCGATGCATCGAGAGAGAGGGGCGCGCGTCTCCTTTATACATACCGGGTTTCTCCAACGTATAACTGAATTTTGTATCGATATATTCCTTCAGTGTATTCCGCGAAAGCAGATACGCTCTCGCCGCTTCGCGTTGATCTCGCGTTCAATCGCGGACTTCTTCGGACGAATTTATTTCGGTTTATTTTCAATTCAATGTTATTGTCCGCGACACGTCGCTTATTAGATACTGTTTGGTTATGCCATAGCTGTTTGTATTAAGTAATAATCGATGCATGGCATTTCGTTCAATACGCAAGCTGCTTCTCTTAATCCGCGGAGACTCTAATATGCGCCAGTATTAAACAGTAAATTTCTTTTTTTACCACGAGTGTTTTGCATGCGCAAAAGTTAAACGAGTATCACTAATAGACTAAAATATCCATTAATCATTTCTCGCCATCAAAAGGTACGCGACTTTCGAACCCAGAGCGATCGATTATTTCGGCGTGATAAATAAAGCTAATTTTACGCGTTACATCGTCGCCGATGACTCTTGAATTAATGGCCTCGATTAACGTTATCGAATCGCATATCCGTGACGTAAACGCGATCCACTGTGGATCTTCTGCAATCCAGCGTTCGTCGACGCTTTAGCACGTAAACGACACGTTTCGCGTTACGAATCCCTTCCCGTCCGTTGCTCCTGTCTTTATCATTGCATTGTCGCTTCACGGTTACGCAGCTTCCTCGGAATTGGCCATCTCTCGATCTTTACTCTCACGACGTAGCCGCTCGCTCGGTGAATCTGCCATTTCGCCGATCAGCGATCGTATTCCGGACGATTCGTCATGCGAGAGAGAACCTGAGAGAAGAACGTTGACCGACACGCGATGAGTGCGCATTTACAGATCTCTCTGATCGCGGTATAAAATATTTCCTGTGGACTCCGATCGCGGCGAGATGTCCGAATAAAGAGGAGCGGCACGTGAGAAGGACCACTCTTTATCTCGTGGTTTTTGCATCATCCTCGCTCGTTCTATTCCGAGATTTCGCGGAATTATGTCGGGATCGATTCAATAACCAGGAGCCCGGAAGAAGGAGCGATCGGTGTGCTCTCCTCCGAGAGACCGGAACGCGGAAACGTTTGCGCGGAAGCGCTCGTTCCGGCGAGAAGTATCTTGCGGGAGATGTGAGTCGATTAGACGTCAAAAGCAGCACGGAGATTCCGCCGTGCGAACTGTATAATATCGGACCTCGCAAAATGTGTACGGCCGGTATCTGAGAAAATATGGGAGTCGGTGAAAGAGAATATCTTTTAAAAGCGTCCGTTTTTCTTCGGTAGAATCGACCGACAACGCGTACTTCGAGATCTCTTAGTGAAATATTCGTGAGTGTTTAAAATTTCTGTTAAACTGTAGATAGTATCTCACTGTACTTTTGACATTGAGATTGTATCTGTAATGAATACATACACAGTTTACTCATATCCTTCTGAATTGATATTAATCTAATATTGCTCAGGGTCTGCTCGTTCTCCCGTTCTCACGTTTACTTGATGTTACGGCTTATCCAAGATGCATTCGCGAACGAGCGCGGCGTCTTACAATGAAAACATGAAAAATTCCACGATTTTCGCGACTCCTACGCCGCAAGATCCGACGTAAGAGGCTCTCTCTGTTTTGCGCGCGCGAGAGTCTACTCCTCCGCTAAAGGGCCGTCATTAAGGACTCTTCGTTTATCAAGCTCATTCGCGGGAAAAGGTCACGTGCGCGTGATCTGATAACGCGCTTTTCGAGCACGGACACACGCACTCACAATCGCATATACACGTGCATACACGCGCGCGCGCGCATGTCCGATGCAACGCCGCTGCAATTCGATTCGACACTTCGCCGCCGCGCCGGTCGACGATCGGTCCGGCTCGGTTCACCCGATCAAAGAACGTTTTTATGAAGCGCGCGCAACTCGTAGCCGATCAAAAAAGAAACAAGAGAGCCTTGCAAGAAGAATGAACGGGGAGGAGGGAAAGGCGGAGAGACAGAGCGGGAAGACAGGCTCAGCGAAAAAACGAGTCGTGCGAATTACTCGCGTGCTAGTGAATGGTGGACGAAGTCGCGAGCGAATGCCGCGACCGTCCGTTATCGTGCTTATGCAAGTGCATATGAGCCCGAGTAAACATGATCCGCACGTAAACAGGCACACAATTCTCGTCGCCGCTGCCGCGACACACACGACGCGGTCTCATCCCAGTTTCGCTTTGTCTGTCCCTTCCTTTCGCCCTTTCCTTCTTTTTTTTAATCCCTCCTACCCTTCCCTGTGTCATTTTTTATTTTTTTATTCGTATACGCCCGATACGCCGCTTGGCGGATAGCCGCCGCGCCTTGTTCATTTCCAGCGCGCCGCTCCATTGATCGCGCCGCGTGTATTTGGTAGCACGTGTACGCGGTTATTTCGGAATTATTGTGTTCCCTTTGACCTTCCGCCGATTTTCGCTTGGTTTCTCCTTACCTCGACGAGGTTTCATTTCCTCCCGACGGATGCGTTCGAGATGAGCTCTGCGAGGCTTAATAATCTGTTGATCAGTTATCCCGCGCGTGTTGTGTGTAGAGTTGAAAGAGATTTGGTAATTGAATAATGTATGTCCGTCTGTTTGGATTCGTCCTGGATTGTGAATATTCCGCGCGCTCGTATACGTAATTATCACGCATTACATATAATTATTTCGTACATCTCCCACATGAAACATGAAAGTACGATTAAAATGCCCGATCGCTTCGGTGCGGACTGAATTTCGATTCTCCGGTATGGAATAACTTCAATTATTATTCAACGGATGCGCACGTCTGAGATGTTTCTCGTGGTAAACCGCGAAAATCATTCCGATCATTTCGCGAGGAAAAGGCGAGGGATGTTGCGCATTTATCAGAATACTGCGCTCGGTCGAATGCGGTTTTAACTTTCGCATCCGAACTCGGAGTTATGCCGTGCGGCCGGCGCGAGTTATCCGACACATTCTCTCTCTCTTTCCCCCTCCCCCCTCCTCTCGCGTTGATATAACCGTGATATACGTTGATTAGAATTTATACGAGCACGGACAAATAATAATTAAACTTCATCATGCGGACAAATAATAATTAAATTTCATCATGCTCGCGTGCATCGCCGAGCGCGCAGACATTTGCTTAGTATCCTGCGTTTATAATTGCGTCTAATTAAACGGATGTAACGCAAGACGCGCTATCAATGGCGATAGCAATCGGGTCGGAAATTTATCAGACATACTAATTGGTCAACGACGTCTATCCCGCGACGTTACCTGTATCATGGCACAAGAACCGGGAGCTCCAATCTGAAGTAAACAAGAAAATTGATCGCTAGAAGGGCGTGTGTTCTCAGTGACGGATCCCTTCGCGTATATATATATATATATATATATATATATATATATATATATGTATGTATGCGTCCATTTCTATCTAAAGCGTGCGTGCAATTTCACATAATGGCTTCTGCCATTTTTCGTTATGAGCCAGATATACCGCGAAGGTTTTTTGAGATAATATAATATCCGAATGTATCAATGCGAACAACGCGGAGTTCTGATGAAAATAAATCCGAGCGAGCGGAAGCAACGAAACATACATATGTTGAAATATGTTTATTCCCAACGTTGCTTCTCTACATATGCGAGCGATTATCACGTGGCGCTCGCATTAACTGATGACATTTGTGCAAAAATAATTCCCGCGAAAATTCTCGCCGACGTAAGATTGAGAAGAGGAAGAAGATGCATGCGCGGAGGATCTTCGTCGTTGACACGAAGTAAACAAGCGTGCTGTCGGTGGAGATCGACTTGGAGCGAGTTGGACGTTTCGCCGGCCAATCGGCCGGAAAATTGCTCGTTGACCGGGGTCCTACCAACCGGAAGTGCAGAGCCTTCGCGCTCGAATCGGCGCACAAGACGGTGGAAAATTATCGTGTATACGTGCTGCCAAATCGACGATCCAAGTATATCCTATAGCACATCCACTAAGCTGAGGGATATATCTTATCTGCGAATTCGTTCGGTTACTCTGTGGGATCTTGATTTGATCGCGAGAACATTTATGATGACAGTAATTTCAACAAGGTATAGTTTCGTGACGCATTCGATCGGATGTCGATAGAAATTAAACATCAATACGTTTTCTTCATTACGTTTCTTCTCGACGAAATATCAGATTCTGCATGTACATGTCCTTGCAAGTGACATCGAATAAAAATGGCATTAAATTGCGCATTAAAGCGCACTGCTGTCTCTTAACTGAGGAATATGATTTGGTTATTTATTCATTGCTCGGAGAATCGATTCGTTTCTTCTTCAGAGAATTCATTCGCTCATCTGGCTTAGTTTTACTTATAATTACCAATTCGTCGATATCTTTATCAAGGGAGCATCAACTTTAACTTAATCAAAGATTCTGCAGACGGTAGGTATCGAAATGATTTTGGAAACCCCGTGTATTTTAGTAATCAAGTCTCGGATTGAACTGCCGTTAAAATAAAGTTCCCTTGAAATTCGCTGAGCGCTAGGTTCTCTTCTGTATTTACGCTCGTCTCGCCGAAGTTCGCCTCGCCTCTAATTTTTAATCGCTTCTAATTTAAAAACTATTGGGCCCCTCCCGGACTTTAAAAGCGCTATTTTTCTTCTCGCATTTCAGAGTCCACGGATCGAGAAGAAGTACGCTAGTCCTTGTTAGGTATTCTCGCGCGTACGCTGGCGCGCAACGGTAATTATTAATCTCCTGCTCTAATTGATTCAAAAGGAGTTTAACTTTTTTACACCAGATCATCAATGCCAAACGGGCATTGCAGAAGTTTATCGTGCGCGTCCACGAAGCAGATTTCACGACACTCGCGTTCAAATATTTGGATTTCTCTTACGCTTTTTCTCAAATGCTTGATCTTCATTAATCTCCCTGTTTGTTCCTGATCCACGCGCGTGGAGGAGCGACTGAAAGCAGTTGCACTTGTTTTCAAGACAGTTCACGACGAAATACGCTCGAGTGGTTAAATCACGGCGTGCTGGCTGGTATTCTTCGCGCTGACCCGCCGCACACGTCGCACTGCATCTCCGAGTATACGCCGAAGCGGTGGCTGAAACTAATTGTAAGTAGTAAAATAAATCTCCACGGGCGTGGGAGGAACGGGATAGCAAACGAGGACATTTAAAGGAATAGCGGCCGCAAACAGGAACGCGGGCGCACACACGAGTCGGTAACGTGCTTTCGCAGGAATTATTTCATTGCAAGTCGCGCGAACATCGTCGAAAATTCGATAACGTATTATGCAGTAAATGATTGATACGATATCAGTTGAATGAATCATTGGAGATCCGTTAAAAGTACGTATACATATCTCTCTCTCTCTCTCTCTCTCTCTCTCTCTCTCTCTCTCTCTCTCTCTTTCTCTCTCTCTCTTCCTTTCTATCTCGATCTCAAGTGTAAATCAGAGGTTATTCGGCGTTAAATTTGGCTTGCGATAGATAGGTCACGTCTACCTGCAAATAGCTAAATCTCGATCTTAATCTGTCGCGAAATGGATTGTCTGTCTCAGACAGACTTCGCGACAGATTTGTGATATCCTCCTCGTGTAGCTTCACAGCGAAAACTGGCTTTAAAGCTCGTTTCGCTCCAGCAGGGAGAATGCTCCATTCGTTCCAAACGCGGATACGATGCGTGGCAATTGATAAATCGCGATGCGATCGTTTTCATCTGGTTATTCTTCTCATCTCTCGCTCAATCAAATGAAAGAGAAAGTCGGTTCTGTCAGGATACGTACATGTGAGCTGCTGCTGTTGCGTGAAACCTTAAAATCAAAGATCGGGCGAACTGCAGAATATTTCGCGCGGATGAATATAACGCTCTCGTTCAGCTTTTATCGGCTCTCGGATACTCTCCAATAAATACACGCACGGCCCTTCTGTCACGGATGAAGCTTCGTCAATACTCGACGTTACGCGCAACATTTTCATCTGAAAATGACATCAAGCAGATACTCCTTCGGCGGAATACAGCGCCTGCGATATCCCACTCGCATTTTACTGTTCCCGACGCGGTGAAACTGTATTATTCAAGTAGCCGTCTGTTGAAACAGCGCTACGCCGCTGTTGAAACTGTCGGGAATACTCGTCTCCTTATTCGCGTATTTGGTCGACGTCGTATTTTCGTTAAGTGAGCTATTTATAACTCGTTTACGTATGTACACACGTACGTGAATCATGCCGGAATCCAGGTAGAGAAACACGGCCACGGCATTAATTCCACGCTATGTACTTACCGTTAGTTTAATTCCGACAAACTCGAGGACCCTTTTTACACGTCCCTCTTTACGCGAGGGCGATTAGCCTTGCAAAAGAATAACATCGCAGCCAACATGGGGTGGCTGCATCCCCGTGAATTTTCGACACCGCGCCATTGCGAGCTTCGCCATGGCGAACACGCGATCTCGCTCTAAGCACGCTCGAGAGAATGGAAAAACGCTGCGAGCCTGATGCGCTTTCATTACGGCAATACTCGGCGGAGCGAATGAAATCGAAGGAAAGAAGAAGAAGAAGAAGAAGAAGAAGAGGAAGAGGCGTATGGAAAGAGAAAAGATATGGAAACAGAAGAGAAATGAACAAAGAGGAAGAGAGAAGAGAAGACACGGACAAGCGTAACGGTCTTACTTACTCTCTCCCTTCTCTCTCTCTCTCTCTCTCTCTCTCTCTCTCTCTCTCTCTCTCTCTCTCTCTCTCTCTCTCTCTCTCTCTCTCTCTGTCCCTCTCTCACCGCTATTCACGAGCGATCCGCATGGGCGGTTGAGGGTGCACCTCCACCCTCGACCGCGGAATCAAGCCTGGATATCGAGCGCTCGATCTTTCAAACGCCGCTGACGAGGACGTCCTACGTCCCGAATCCACGGAATCGTCTCGGGCAGAAAGGAAAGCCCCTTTCCCGCCAGGAAAGGTGAGCACGAAATTGGAGCGATGAGCGCACCGTCCGCGAGTGAATGGCCTAACGAGCAAATATAAATTAAATTGAAAAGTCGACTATGAAAAATGTCCCACCCGATTTGGGACACCGTGGTAAGAGACGACGGCGGTAATGGTTGCGCGCGCGACGCCATTGACACGTCGGACACGGAAAAGGTTTAAATCAACGTCACCTGGCTGCTATATATCGTTCTCGATGCTGCAATAGATCGCGCGTCGGCAGAATGAGCGCCCGGATAAGCGCATTAATGTCGACGTCGCGACGACGTATTTGTAATCAACAACGGTGAAACAAATGCTATTACGTATGCGGATATGTATGATGCAATGCAGATTAGATACACGAAAGAAACGTATGCGCATTCGCAATTGTACATTGTTAATGATGACAACTAATAATTTGATATTCCACATGTGACACGATATTGTAATGACGGATATAAAGAAATTAACATTTCCCTTTCTCTCTCTCTCTCTCTCTCTCTTAGAATCCATATTCAATCTGCGCGTAATCCACGTATGTGTTATCGACGTAACTAATTATACATTACGATAATTAATTTGCTCAGATTAATTTCCTCAGCGTTTCGTTTAAACCAGTGGAAATTTTAATTAAATCTTACGCTTGTTGCCAATAAACTGCTAAAGAATCTTCAGCAAGGAAATACAATCGTTGCGCATCCAGATAGAGAGAGAGAGAGAGAGAGAGAGAGAGAGGGAGAGAGAGAGAGGGAGGGAGGGATAGAGAGAACGCAGCGCGAGCTGAGTGGAAGAGAGATGGGAGATGTACACGATTTCGTAAGAAGACACGAGGGCACGCTGGGGAACGATAACGGCGGTCGGGCGTTCCCGGATGCATGTCAGAAACCAAATGTAAACTGCTGCTGCACAACTTAATTAATTAAGTTGCCGCTCTTTGCGTTATCGCGTCGCAAGCCGCCATCGCCGCCGATGTATTATCGTGTCGGTTTAAATATGCTGCTCGAGATCTGTCGAGAATTTCACGTGGCGTCTTGTCTATCCGCCTGTCTTGGGATTCTTGTTGAAGGCAGGTCGAGGAACCAAACTCCTCTGAAGGGAATATCATGCGATTATCGATTAGCGTTGTGTTCTCCATGTCGTTAGCGACATCGTCATCGACTCTCTCGGATCTATCGGGACCTGAGAATATCTGAAAGCAATTCTTTCAATTTTTTTAGACATCTAACTTATACATCTCGCAATCTTTCCTCGGAAGAAAGGGTAAACGCGACAATTACATTGTGTAATTATACATTTAGCCCATCTTTAGCCTGAAAGACGTTCAGCGATCGCTTTTACTGATATTCGATTCGATAGAATTAATGCAGTGCAAAAGAGGTGCGCAGAATCGGAACGTTCAAATCGATATACCTTTTTTTTCGGACGGGAAATTTTTAGAGTCTGCAAGATTACGATTATCTGCTGTCTCTTCGCGTTGGAGGCGACAACGCGGAGAGCCTTCATCGGCACTTGAATATATAGTAAAGGACGAGTATCACGCAGCGTGACACGCCATGTTCCGCTCGGTGGCTTCTTAAAAATCCCCCCGGGGCACGCTAGACAATTTCGAAACTTTTGCTATTATATGCTTTTTATTCATAACCAGCGCGACGTGCCCTGTAAATATTACCCCATCGCTCTTCAAAGACGATATTTATCATGACGACCATTTAGTCGCGCACGTTCACGGAGTAATCGCGAAATTGCTTCCAGTCATGCGACGCGATTGATCAGTCACTCTTTTACATTTCGTTTTAGCTCGAGTAGCGGATAGCGGTAGCTGCAACTCGTATTCCTCGCATTTCCGCCACTCCCGCATCCTACGACAAACATTTTCGGATAGCCGCTGACATCCTCGGACATGCCGATATCGATCATCATCGGTCGGAAGCATTTTTTCGCTTATACAAACGAACGCGCGGTGATGGAGTATCGTTAACTGTCGATATTCAAGATATTGTAGCATTCTAGCTCGACTTGTGTACATATCGCGTGAACTTTTGCGACACGATGCGTATGTGTGCGTACGTTCGCTAACGTCGATATTTTCCAGCGAGATGAATTCAGGAATTCAGATTCTCTGCGGATTGGAACTATTGCCATTGTCACGCGACCTTCTCACACGCGTGTCTTAATACGTTAACAAAAAAAATCTCGAGATATTGTTTATCAACTACATGATTTCCTTCTGCCGCGATGTCTCGATATCTCAAAGCTGTTCTCCTTTCTTTATCTTTTTATAGGCTCTATTTTATCCAGAGTGATTCTTCTCTTGTGATGTTGATGTCCGACTTTCGCAGCAATATTTCAGAGGCTGTCCAGCTTTTCCATTTTTTGTGATTTTTGTGACCAGCCGGTTATCGTCCATTCTGTTTTCATGATCCGTGCTCGTCTCCTGATTCTCGCCCATTTTATGATGTCTTGAATCTCGCAGATGTTGTGGATGTCTCTATTGCGTATTCTATCCCGCCGAATGTTACCAGTGGCGCTTAAGATCTTCATTTCCGTCGTTTTTAGCAAGCCTTTGAGGATTGTTCGAGGTGGTTACGTAAGATAAGATAATTTTCTATGCAAGACGGTAATAAAGGATACGCTCCGTTTTCTCCATTCTAATCCGGTTTATCGTTAATTCGCCGTACCGGCGGTGCAGACTCTCGCATTCCAGAGTCATGCGATTCATGGGCTTTTTAACGGCCCATCTTCCGGTATGTATGCTTTTATACAGGCGCGATATCGGCAAAAGTACACCCACAGTTGGCGGATCACAGCGTATCGTGATTCGGCCGGAAAACTGACATCGATCAATCATATCGCAGACGAGTGTCGGTTTCCACGAAACCTCCCCCTGACGTTCGTCACGTTTTATTACAATGCTTTTATACGGCCGAATGTGCAGCACGGCTACGGCTATATTCCCCGAAAAAAGGAAAAAAGAGAGAGAGAGAGAGAGAGAGAGAGAGAGAGAGAGAGAGAGAACTCGTCTGCGAATCGCGGTCCGCGGCGAATAATGAAATTTCGGCGCCGCAACTTCGTACTCTCTGCTGAATAAAATAATGTAATGCGCGACGTTCCGAAAACTCGGCTGAATGTTTGAAGGAGACCGAGAGATTTTCCTCGCCGGCTCCTTCATTTGTCTATTTTTCCACGTCGAAAAATACGCCCGAAAATAGATTCACGTGTCTGTGCATATTTGCGCGGCCCTATTCGGGGCGATTTCAAAACGGGTTTAAAGCAGATCGTTAACGTTAAAATGGGAAAATATCAAACACACAACCGCGCGGTTTTAATTCTACGCGCATCACACATTCTACGCACATTTACGACGCACAATCAAGAGATACAGAGTTCACAGAATATATAAATTCGCAACGAGTGTAATTGAATATTAAGAGCCTTCCGGTATTCTTTTCGGAATCGGTTCGCTAAATGGGGTTTGATACCGACGCAGTGTCCCAGAATTGTCGTTATCTCTTTTTAGTATAATTACGAGGTAACTTTCTTTCGCGCGACGTTATACCTTCCACTGCGACCTGGGCATATCTCCTAGCACCATTCCGCGATACTGTCCTGTGCCGGGACAAGCGCAATTAAATTGAATCCAGCAAAAAAATTCCACCGTAATGCCGCCCGCGGAATCCCCGGCCGCGATCGCGGAAACTAGTTTCGCGAGAGGCGGGCTATCGAGAAGTAATATAAACTTTATATCCTTCTTCACGGCCGGAGAACTCGCACAAGACAAATATACGTCGAGATCGTCGTTTCCGGTTCGTGCAATCGCTTAGGCGGAGCAACGCTGCTCTCCGAGGCCACAATGTAAACATATATCACACATAAGGCGCGTATAAATATGAATTTATCACGTGTCAACGTATATGCGTAGATATATTTGTACACGTACACGTGTGCGCGTATGCACGTATGCGTAGAAGTGGATAGATAGGCGCGCAGAATCACCGGAGTTCTCAGATTATACCGTAAAGATGGCCGACGGTCGTAAAAGGATTGCGTTAAACTTAACGTTCGGCCGTTAGGAAGTCGGCCTGATAAAATAAAATCTTAATCCCGCGCCCGGACGAGATTTAGGTTCCTCTCCCTTCCCACAACCTGCCTTCCCCTCTTCTGCTGTCGTCCTGGCTGGAGAGACGCTGTCCCATCTTCTCGAGATCAATCTTAACGGTCCACGGATCGGTTAGCAGGCGTATCTGGCTTGCTTAATCCTTTCAGGTCCGAATTTTTATTCGTCCGCGGAAGGCCTTGAACGGGTGGCTTTATTCGCAATAAAATGCCCTTCGCCCCTCGCGAATCGGTGTCTCCCTTACGAGCCAGCTCCGAACGATGTTTAGGGAATTCACTTCCGTCACGTGTCAGGCCGCGTGAGCGGCTCTTTGAGGATTGAACTTTGCCGATGTCTCGATTCACTTGGTACCTGACACCTCTGTGTACGTTTCTTTTCAGCAAGAACGGATACGTGTGCATCATGTTCCACAGGAGGGACGAGCACGTAATAGAGATGCAACTGTCGGAATGGGGCCAGCAGCCCGACGATATATGCAACTCGAGCACGTTCAACTCGCACGCGATGCCGTACACGACGTTTATCAGTAAGTAAATCCTGATATTCTAATGAAATTGCGACATTGTGACGCGGTGCTCGCTCGCGCCGCGCCCAAGTAACTCGATTGTATTTTAATGCGGCACGTCAAGTTGCCCTCGACGGATTGTACGCAACGTACACGCGGCGCAAATCTGATCACGCTTTAACGGATGCTCGATTGACAGGTCGCGTTGTGTATTATTGCTACTGCAGTTTCAATTAACGCAGTTAAACGCGACCGTCCCGCCCGCTGACGCATCCGGCGCATTTTTGCTTTGTCGGTATTTCAGCCGTAATTAATCGGATGAATTAATTTCCCGATATCCCGATTGGCCGGCCCGCGCGGCACAACTCGCAGTCTCCTCAGTTGGAAGGGAAGTTTTCAAAGGGCGATTCTCCACACACACGCGCGCGCGCGCGCGCGCGCACACACACACACACATCCTCATCCTCCTCTCCGTTCGAATTGGCATTATTAGTCGTTGGTTAATATGCTCGTGGCTTTTTAACTCGCCGTTCGCGCCGACTCGCTCGTGAAAACTCCTCCTTCGCGATCCTTCCGATTTGCGCTTCAGCAAATTGTTTGCGAAACACGAAGCGATACACCGCGCCCGAGACGGTTCCGATGGGGTTTCTCTGCGGTTCTTCACGGCTGATTTATTATCGCGAGGGGGATTGCGAAATGGCGTATTAAGGATCGTGAAATAGCCCGTTCCGCTTCTTTTTCGTCGTGAACCGAGATTAAGCAGATTGGACGCTGGAAATTCGGTCGCACCGCTTGCGGCCGGAAACCGGAATCAGAAGCGAACGGTTGGCTCGAAGGTGATTTCCGGGCCCTGCGTCGGCGCCCCGGCGCTCTGGTGCCAATTCGACCCCGATGAAGCCCTCCGTTTTTCTTCCGATTCATTGCCCGCGTTCCCTGGTTTGTCTCGATCTTATCGAGTTACTCCGACGGGAGATGAGCAAGTCGAGAAGGAGAGAGAGAGAGAGAGAGAGAGAGAGAGAGAGAGAGAGAGAGAGAGAGAGACATTCACATATAATAAAGAAAACGGAAAGTCAATGTACCGCCATGGCGACGCGTTCGCGCAGACTTTTCGCCGTTAGCTCGAATTCGTTGCGTGTCGGTTTTGTATTGACATGTTTATTCGCGCCGAGTTTCCTGAAATTCGGCGAATCGATGGAAACATATTACGTTACTCGCCGAGCGCTTGATACTCCGCTCTCGAACTTCCGAATGGAACGTGATTCGCGGTTTAACGAAAGAGCGCGAGAGCCTTGTTTAGCTTCTAAAGCCCATGATTTCCAGACAGATCGATCGCGTTGTCGAGTCCGACAACGTCCGGATGAACGATACTCTCGTCCATCAATCGATTCAGAGCCACGGCGACTCTCAACGCCGCCCTGTGCATTTTTCTCAGGGTTCGAGCAAGTTATTCGCATTTCCGCGTGGACACGTACGAAGGAACGCAGATTCTTTGGGGATTCCTTAATGAATTCGCAATCGATTTGTCGTTCGAAGAAAATTTTATAACTCGAATCTTCAAGGTTTAACGTTTGATTTCGATGTTCTTGACTCGGATCGAAAGCCTCGAATCGGGATTATTCTCATAATTATTCTCCGCTTTAAGCGAGAAACAAGATCGCATCTCCGTTTCTTATCGCTGGCGTTCTCTTGTTCTCTCGACGTTCGATGAAAAGAAGTTTATTTGTGTCTCGATGTTATCGTCAAGCGTGATATATCGATACCGGAAATTCCTTGAGGAATTTGCGATACGGTAGCCCTGTATCGCGCGTTGCCTGATGCGCCGATCGTGGTGGGAAGTTCGAAAATGGCGGAGTTTAACAATCAATTCGCGAGGCGCGGCTTTACGAGCGCATAAAGGATCATATGCCGGATCTGTCGTAAAGTCTCCCGCCTTTCCCTCAATTCCGGCTAACGTTGACGAAGAACCGAGCCGTTTGCGCCGCCGGTGCGGAATTTATCGCATCGCCATTCGCACTCGTCTCCTCTTTTGTGCGTCGCGGCGCTCTCTCGCGCGTTAGGCGGGATCGTTCCCACGCTGAAGAGCGCGGAACGGCATTTCCCGATCATTTCCGGCATGTAATGGGAACGATAGAAGCGATATTAATCCTTCTCCGGCTCTCGGCCGGATGCACTTCACATCACGACGATATGCTGCCGAGAAGGAATTCTCGAAAGAATTAACGTCAGCGGTTTTTGTCTATCGATAAATACTAATCTCATAAGTCTCGCCACGTCTCGCGCTCTCTTCTGTTCCCCTTACTCAGATCTGGAGATTCATTTAATTTTCCTCCAAATGAGATGTTTTCCTTGCTGCGCGATGTCTCTCGCGCGGATCGATGACCCGACTTGTCGAATCTGTTTTTGATTTCAACGACAGATGCTTCCGTCGGTGCAAAGTTCATCTAAATTCAAACGGATCTTCCGTTTCGACGGCGCACGAGATAGCGTGTCTTGTTAATTAATTGCTTCGTTTCTTAGAAAAAAATCTCACAAAATTGCATCCTCGCGTGCTCGACGTGAAGGAAGCGTTGAGAGATGCCGATATAAAATTACTCGTCGGCCTCGATGCTTCCGCTGGCGAGCTGTAGCGGACATTAAACCGCGAATATAAAAGCAGGATTCCTTCATGGTCAGACTTGTCGGCGCACCCCGCCACGATGATCAGCGTGCTCTCATCTCGATGAGCGGATCGGGTTGCGTTAATTTCCTGCAGGAGCCAAGTGGAATGCGCGACGTTTACCTTAGCGTGCAGGACACGTCGGCTGCGTGTCGATCGCGTATCAAATTGCTCGGCTAAAAGTTACACCGCCATGTAAGCACGATCTCCCGTTGCCTGTCGCCGCTGAGAACACGCGGGGAGAGCTAATGGCCTGTTCGTTGACAGAAAGAAGAAAAGAGAAACCCGCGGTGAATTTATTCACGTCTCGCCGGCGACTCGCTGGACGAAATCTCCGAGATTTCGCGCGACCGGAAACGGATCGGAATTCGCGCGAATCGCGGCGAGGTGTAAACACAGCGAGCGAGACGAATGATCTTTACGTGTTTCACATTCAGCATCCGACCCGATGACCCGGCAATGCCCGAATCTCGGCCGCTACGAGATCGTGTCGTTGTTTCGCTCGCCGAATGCCGACAACATCGAGGACATACTGGCCGCCGACAGCGAGCAGAGCGTCGCTAACGCAGCGGAAGTGCACGACGTGAGGGTGCCTTCCACCCCATTGCCAAGACAATGCCATCACGGCAGTGTACGTCGACTGGACATCGGTTGCAGGACGCCCGATCGCATGGAATTCGCTACATCCTGCAGCGACGAGGCGTTATCCGGTAAGGATTGTTCCGTCTGCTATTTTGGAGCTGCTGCTCTGGATTGTCTTGCGGATTTTCTCCGACAGCGCATCGCGCCGTGGAATGTTCCCGTCATCCCCGTAACAGTCATCGGTTACGCGGTAACGCGTTACATTCGAGATCGAACGAAAAACAGGATCTTGTTGCTGTCTATCGTTTTTCTTTATCGCTTCGTCATTTCTGGAAGGGCAACATGAAATAAATCGACCATTATTATTCTCGACTATTTTCAATCGGCAACTTTTGGACGCGAGCTTTGCTATTCGAAGAGCAGTTGGAAACTTATTTTCGAATTCTAGTTATCTCATTTTAGAATTAATCCACCGTTTTAATTCTTCCGTATATATAAATCTCACGTTTACAAATATAATTCTACCGCTCTGCATTTCTCTCGCGTGTATAAATATTCTCTTTTCATTTTTGGAACCTTCGACTTTCGAAGATGGTCTGACGGATCCGCGACATGTATGCGGAAATCGCGATCTTTGAACCTTTCGCCTTAGTCCCGTTATTCTCACCCACCAGTAGATCGCAGGGACTTTTATCAGAGATCTCGGAAGAGGTCACCGCCTCAGCAGCGTGAGCTCGGCGAACTTGATGAACGCAGTCATCGCTGTCTTCGGCGTATTCAGAGGAGCTTCGCGGTTCGGTAGAGCGTTCGGGAAAGCAAGAGACATTCGAGAAAGAGAGATCGGGAGGAGAGCCGACACGGGTTGGAGCACGTCCGCCAGGAACATCTTATCGGATTACCCGCACCACCTCCTGGTTCCGGTCCCAGCCCAGTTCGCGCAAAGTTATCACAAGTGGTGATAGTTAGTTTGCGGAAAGGCAGCGGGGGCGTCACGGTTGCCGGGTTATAGCGCTTGCTTACGCCCTCGCCAACTTTCCCGTGCACTTCGTTTGACTCCATACATAAAAATTGACACGTCGTCCTCGCGTCGAGTCCGCCGCGCGGTCACTCGGATCCGCAACTTGCGCGAGTTTCGCGAAAGCGACGTGCGCGCACTCCCGATACTAAAAGCGGTTTAATTAATGATAGATTATATTCGATCAATTAATTCTGAATGATGAACGATTGTATAAACTCTGTAATAAACACTGGCTTTAACCGTAACATTTGTTTATTATGCTCACGCGATCAATCGAGATACGGATCGTTCTTCATATTTAGCTTTATTTCTACTGGCAGTAACGATAAGACCCGGCAGATGATAACAACAACAACAACAGCAGAGTAATGCATGACTTTTGCATCAATCAATTGCATTCTCGGAAAGGACGCGGATTTTCCTCGAATCGAACGGCACGACATCACGTATGATGTGTTTGATGCGTATGATGGTGTTTCTCCGCGAGAGAACGCTGATGCGGAATCCGCTCTTCTACGAAAAGCCTTGCGTAGAATTATTTTAAACGTTCCGAGTTACATGGGACGCGTTGACATAGCCACTCGCGACTCGCGCTGCGTTCGTATTCCGAGAGACACGTATACCAGCGAGAAGGGGGACCACGCTGATGAGAAGGCGAAACGGCCATCAAGACGGCGCATCATCCACCTCGCGGAACGATCTCGGGCATCGCGAGCATGATCGTTAATCGCGTTGCTAGCATCTTGCTCGCCCGCGTTGACGCCGAGATTGTCTGTCTGCAAACGGCGAAGAGACACTGGCAACAGGCGCTCTAATTCGGATCTTCGTGGCTAATCTCGTGCGCTGATCTTGAGCGAGTCTCGGTGAATCCGACTCGCGGACGTTCTCACTGACGGATCTATCCCTGCGCGAATCATCGCGGGACGCGAGATGAAAGTTAAATTGGTTCACTTAGCGATCGTTACTTAAACAGGAACATGGTTCCACGGAAATGACGTCGGCGTCTCGAGGAAATAAATCTACCGTTCGCGGTGCTCGTCGCTTCATCGACTAGACGAAGGTGCGTACGATGATCGATCGCTGGGCGCAATCGAATATTACCTACCCCGCATCTCGTCGTCTCGCGCGTCCGGAACAGCAAGTAGAAAATTCTACGTTCATTCCGATACATCAACGTCGCTTACCGCGCTTAGTTCTCGCCGTTGATGGCTGCCATCGGCCATCATTGAACACGATGCGCGGTCTCGCGTTTCCTCTTTACGCAAAGTCACGAGCTGTCGAGCGACCGCGGTAAATTCTCATCTTACTATCTTGCGAGTACGATCGGGTATCTTCTCGCTCGAAACGTCACGCCTGGATATCGATGTGTCGGAGGGATTTACGGCCCTCGTTTATTTCCTCTTCCGTTCGCGCGCATTGTTACGGCCGGAAGGCGGCGAAGTGCCGCGGGAATGATGACGTAAAAGTAGTTCCCCGAGCGATCGAGTCACGTTCCGTTTCCGTCATTTTATAACGGCCACGTTAATTGAATTGGCGCGGGGATTATGGACTTGTAACCCGGAAACAAAGGACGTCGCAGTACGCAGTAGCTAAATTGTAAATTGAGTGCTGTAAATTCAGCGATACGCTTCGATGATACGCGCGTACATGCATGCGAGATTCTCTGCCGTTAATTAGAGGCAGGATATCGGTATCAGATCCATCGAATCGGACAAAAACGTCCGGTATGACCTGCGATGACTTGCGATGCGATAGCAGAGATGCGTATTCCGATTCAGCGAATTATTCCCTCCTTCGATAATATCCACGCGAGAACGTTCTCGATAATTTCACATTCGAGAAGCGAGCTCGGGGCAAGGCCGCGAGAAACGATAGCAAATCTCATTAGCGAGTTATGGCCTTTTTCCAGCTGCTCCGTTAAATTTGCTCTTCGCGCGGCTTTAGCGTGTTATTGTCGCCGACTCCCCGCGAACGGATCTTAAAAAGTTCACCCGCGCTAACGCAAAGTTATCGCGCATCGCTGATAATCTCATTCCACCTCGCGATACTTCAAAAAATTGGGAAGTTTAATGCCGGCGACCAACAATGGCGCAGCCGACATCTCATTGATCCCACATATACCACCGTTCAGTACAGCATCCTATTGCCTTCGTTTCCAGAGTACTTATGCCATGGAACTTGGATCGAGAACGACACCGCTTACTTGGTGGCCAGCACCGACGTCGGGCGTTACTGCCTCGTTTACAGCGCGTCCGCCGCGACGGGAAACCGTGAACTCTCGGTGACGGGTCATCTCGCTTCTTGTCCGAGGGCCTCTCATCGCCATCCAGTCTCGTGGCAGGTCAACCTCACGTCGTACGGTAAGCGTTGTTAATTCCGGCGCATCTCCGCGATTCCCTCCTTGCTTTGCGGTAATTCCTATGCGCTCTTTCGCTCTTCTGATCATCCATGACTACAACCTGCCAGCTTCATCCAGTCTCCATCCGTCTATCGTTGAGAAAGATAGATCCTTGTATCTAACACAACGAAACTCTCCTTCAACAAAATTCTCCTCGTCGAGTTTCCTCGGTTACAAATATCCATTCCGTTATCGATTCAACGAAGAAGCTCCGCGTCCCTGTCCCTCGTGTGTTTTTCTATTGTTACGTCTGTCGTAAAGCGAAATATCACGATTATTGATTTCAGCTCAATGCGGCGACATCTCGTCGGCGGCCACGTGGACGCTTCGAGTGCCGGTGTCCCTCCTCAATATCGTCTTCTTTGGCACGCTCTTCGCCAGGTACATCGCGAGGTGATGCCACTGAGCCGAGACACGCCACGTATCCGTGGCTGTATAGTTGAAAAAACAAAGACTCTCTTATTGCGATATTGCGTTTTTGCGATGATTATACATAGTAATAATAATGTAAGAGTGAGTGAGACGGATGAGGAGGAGAGAGAGAGCGTCGAGTTGAACTAATAATCAATCTTAGGATAAGTGCGTGAGCGCGAGTGTCGTATGAAATTGGTGAGCGAAATATGAACGTGGATTGCGATTGCGAGAGAGAGAGAGAGAGAGAGAGAGAGAGAGAGAGAAAGAGACAAAAGAAAAAAAACGAAAAAGAGACAAGTCGGAAACGGGTAAGGTAATAATACATTATAGACGCATGTGCCAGTCCAGGCGGATGCGGCAGAGCTACCAGAACGGGGCTTTTACGAATGTACATAAAAAATAAAATAAAATAAAATAAAATAAAATTAAAAAAAAGGAAAAAAATGGAAGAAAAAAGGAAAGAAAAAAGCAGAGAGAGAGAGAGAGAGAGAGAAAGAGAGAAAGAGAGAAAAGGTGCGACCACGAGATACTCCTGGATTCTCCCTGGATCTCTCGTCGAGCTACGAGAGATCGATCGAGGTGGCGATATTAATCGAAAAAGCGAAGATGCCTTGTGCCCACGCGTTAAAACTTCATTAACTTAATTAAAGCGAAAAAAATAAAGATATACTGAGCTGACGCGGTCATCCAGCGGAAACGTAATACGCGATGGTATTCCATATGCATATCTCTCCCCGTACCTTTCTGTAATTCATTGATTAAAAGACAATTTAATATGGCAGGAAATGCGATTTTATACCGCGTCCCTCTCTGTCATTCCGCTGCCGGCTAATAATTGCAATCACGGAAATTACCTGTCATCAGCGTGTTCAAATGCGAGCACGGCAAAATATGCCGAATCTCTGAATTCTCGTCAAATGAGTTTCGTTCATTATTGCGCTCGCATATCGGAGCGCGAACCGAAAGCGTGTTGCGTACAAAGTGTCTCCTCGGAGCGGATTTACGTTATCACATGTTATCGAGTACGTTTACCTTGGGAGGATGCAAGAAGTCCAACAACGACTTATTGGCATTGGGTTTTGTGAGAAAGCACGCTGGTTTCGAAGGCAGTCGAGATAATAACGGCCAGCGCGCTCGATCCCTCTTTGTGCTTTTATCTTTGTCCTCCCATCCGACATGTAGCTATGCGTTTATTCGTTAAAAGTATACGGAATATATCCATTCGTGCGATATCAAAATCATAATTCTGTACTCATTTGACTCCGATCTTTCTCTCCAAGAAAGTTCCGAGTTTTAATTTTGTCATCAGATATCACTGGGTTCTCTCTGTCTGTCATTTTGCGTGTGTTTTTTTGCGATTTTTATCCGTAAAGAAAATATCTCCTCAGAAATCGGTCGTTGTTTATTTTGCCCGACGCGATGCAACTTTCCCCCGCTTGTATTAGTCGTTGCGTATGATGATGTAATAATAAATGAAAATAATAAGGGTGCTGGGGCCAATATTATACGAAATGAGTGTTGCTCATCTGATTGAGAGGAAGTAAAAGCGAGCGAGTGCAAGAGCGAGAGCGAGAGCGAGAGCGAGAGCGAGAGCGAGAGCGAGAGCGAGAGCGAGAGAGAGAGAGTGAGCGAGAGAGAGAGAAGTGATAGAACTTATAAATTTACTTAGAGATAGCTCCGCAGCCTCTGCCACATTCGCTGGACGTCGTTCGACGCTTCCAAGTGCGGACGAAACGGATGAAACATGTACTTACTTAGAAACGAATAAGAAAAACTGCCACGTCCAGCCTGTAATTACACGCATTTTCGTTAAAAGCTTCGTGGCACGAGCCACTCTTCGCCGTAAAGCAAAGGTGGAGGCATTGTAAAAAGGACGAAGGGGAAAGCATCGGGAACGAACGACTAATATATTGTAATTATTGCTATTATATCGCTGTTAGTATCGTAAGGCAGAACATGGTGGACAAAGGAATGGACTTCTCGCTCCTCGAGTATCTCTCGTTTTCCTTTTGTACGCTTCGCGAGAGGGATAGTTATCGAAGGAGCGCGTAGCCCGTAAAGCTCTCTCTCTCTGTAAAAATGTTACACCCCGATCCGCCATTGAACTTTGATCCTCGTGCGATAAACGTGAGGTCGATACCGACTGTACGCCATCGAAAGTTTCCGAAGAATCTTATTGCGAGTGCCCGTAGTCGTAACGCGAAACGAAAATGTAACCAGCGAATGGACTTGAGATGGTAACAATACGAGCTGAATAATATATCATTGCTATCGATTACTTTCCTTTCACATAGAGCATGCGAAATTCCTGAAGAACGATTTTGACGATTGCTCAAAAGTAGAAAATAAATTAAAATATAATTTATGTTCGGAATTTCCATTTTCTTAATTTAGAAAAACGTTTCATCGATGTTTCTATTAACTTAACCCGCGATTACGCTTCCATGTATGCTCGATAATCTGATTTCTGATAATCAAATTCGATTAATCAAGTTAAGACAGCGCGAAATTTGTAGTGAGTGTTATTTGCTTCGTCGAATGTAAATATTTTGCAACATGACATATCGCTATCGGAGGAAGAAAGTAGCAGTGAAAAGAGATAAAGGGATTAGGCTGCACACGATATGTAACGATAGGCAACATCGAGGCTCAGAAATACAAACGTAACTTGACTTAAGCTTAATGTATCCCAAAAGGCAGAATATGGCAAACTAATAAAAGGGATTCTAAACTATTCCGAAATGCTCATGCACGTCGGAGACGAAGAAGAAGAACCATTAAGAAGAACATTAGGGAGAATTCTTCAAACATTAAATCAATTCAACAAGTTTATGCACCGAATTTTACTAAATACGCTTTAAGCTATCGAGAATTATAAAAAGAAAGGAGCGTTACAGAATAACGATCCTTTGCTGGAATTCTACGGCACTGGAACTGACAAAGTTTAGATATTTTTTATTCCAACGATTTTGCTTGAGGACTCTCATCGCAGGCTGAAGGAGGGGAACACTACAAATTAATGCATATTAAATATACGCGGATAAATATACATAAATATAAATACAGAAATACACCATGCGTTTATGTCAGCTATAAAACTGTGCACTATCAGATTAAGACGGATAAAAAACGACACAGGGAACGCGATCATGAGAATATAATCGACAGTATTGTATCAAAATGACAGCATATGTTTTCACCGCACTTGATCCTTTACCGACGATACGCCGTATCCGACAGAAGGAAATTTTTCTAAATCTTAGCTTTTTACAATAAAGCATGCGATCGTATTCCTCTGCAGTCTCATCGCGAACGACCGCCGATCTTCTCAGTTTGCATCGCGCCGAGAGAAACATTCGGATATCGAAGAGTTCAGAGCGCCGGCTGCTCTGAGTACCGTATAAAGATAATACCGTATAAAGGCTGTCATCCTGGATACAGCTATGATCCGCGATACGTGTATTTACGTTCCGCGCCGTCAGTTAATTTTCCGCAGCAATGGCAAGCTGGTACACGCTATCCTATGTCCTGTGAGTTCCAATTCCGCAAGCTGATAATGTACAGTATTAGCAAACGCGGGGTATAACGTGAGAGATATGTATTCCGCGGGCCATCATTCAGGTTGCATCCCGGGATCAACGGCCGCGGGAAATTACGATATCTGTACATAGTAGGCTTAAAGGATTCGAATGGCGACAGAGATACGATCGGGTTTAATAATCTCGCACGTGCGCCGTGCGTCGACACGCTGTAAAAAGAGGAAACGATAGGAGGGGAGGGGACAGGGCCGGCAATGAGTATCTTACGCGAGGTAGGTCGCGGGAGTGTAGATTTCAGGGTATTAATGTCGAGGATTGCACAGTTATTTAAATATACAGAGATATTTAAAGATAAATTATATATATTGTGAGAAGAAGTATATGTATATAAATATATATATATATATATACTATGTTTTTATTGTTGCAAAGTTATGATCGGTGCAGTCGAACGAGAGAACCTACGAAAAGTTCACTTGCGATCACGTGGTCCATGCTGTTGCATTATTCGCTGTTGAGCTGCCTCTATCGATTGCGCGACGATGCTCGATTGCGAGCAGTTTCGGGAAATGTCGCGAGCGATTTTCGTGAGGGATCGGCTCCTCTTTGATCTCGTTATCTCTCTAAATCAAATACCGCACGATGAAAACCGTGCGACGAAATTCCTAACGCGAAATGGCGACGAGCAGAGATCGCAAATGCACGCGCGCGGTGTACTTGAGAGATTGTCAGGAGAAAATCTGCAGGATTTATACATGAGGGAGAACTGAATGGCGGATTAAACGATTGAGTAAACGAGGAGACAGTTAAATCGATCGGGAGGACTCGCGTTCTCGTTCTCCTGCTGCGGATCGATCGAGAACGCGCGTCACGTACATGTACACGACACGCGAGCATTACCGTCTCTAGTCTTAGCCGGATCTCGAATTTCGAATGTATTTCGTGAACGACAGTAGGAAGCGGACGCGGCGTCGTTAATTGAAATGCGCGCCGCAATCAATTGTTCCGCGGGGGATCCGTGACTCTTCCTTTCTCCTTTCATTCTCGAAAGTCACATACAATTATATATATATATACATATAGATATACTGTATATATTGCATCTGGGAGGTGCCCAGGCTGATTCGGCGAAGAGCGCTCTGATCCGGATGAACGAACGATCTCGGACCTCCCTCGGGAATCCCTGCTCGGAAATCGACTCGAAGGCTTCCCGTTTCCGTTACGATTTGCGACGCGTTGTCTTCATCGAGGCGTACGGTTCGGTTGAACATTGTCCGACTTTCAATCGGAAACAGCGTTACCGCACAACCCTTAAGGCATCTTCGATATATTCGCAATATAAACGACGATAGACTAAGAATAATCTCACGGTGTAAATGATGCCTGGTACATTCTTTTTTTACTCAAGGATGAATAATGCCTCGCACATGCGTTCGTACGTGCGGCTGCCTGTGTCGTGCGCGGATTATAAAATAAGAAATTAAGAGAGAGAGAGAGAGAGAGAGAGAGAGAGGAGTGCAAGAAGGAGAGGAAGATACGCTGCGCCGACCTTAATAAAACTATTATTGTATTATTGATAGGGGAGAAAACTACGGACAGTCGAGCGAAATGCGTCTGCGTTCGTGACACACGCGCGATCCGAAGGTACTACTACTCTAAAAAGAATCCACGCTTGAAAGCTATCGAGAATCTATACATAACTGAGTGTTTTACTATCGGATTTAAAACAAAAAAAAAATATATATATATATTACGATACCTATTAATGTAAATGGTTTTTCATTATTATATTATTATTACATTATAGATGTTATACTTAATAATATATTTACAAATAATTAAGACGATTCTCTGTGGTATTATTCTGCTCCATCGTCTATCCTTTCCCTGTTATACTATATCTGTATCTATATCTTGTAATTTGATTATTCTTCGTATCTGGATATTTATTTGTCATTTATTTAATACTTAAGCTCACTACTTAACACTTTTGTAACAATTAAGAACACGGGAAATGATTGTATTACTTGAACTCTGTAGAGGTTTATTATAATTTTATAATTGCCCATGTAACGTCGTTGGAACGGTTTGAAGAAAAGAAGATACGAGAATTCCGACAATAAATATGTTTTATTACACATATATTTCGTACGACGATTACACGATATTAATACATTCATTTAACTGTCCAGCAATCAAACAGGTATTTTTATTTTTCTCCTCTTTCTCTTCCTTCTCTGTATCATCATCATCATCATCATCATCATCATTATCATCTCCTCCTCCTCCTCCTCATCATCATCATCGATATTATTCTATCTTTACTAAATATTATCACACTCCTCATTAGATCACTGCGATTTGTCGTACTTGCAGAAGCACTTGTCGTCCTTCTCAATTTCGATTCCGACGAATTAAAAGGCATTCCGAGATCATCGATTTTCTTTGCATCTTTTCTTCCTTTGCCATTTCTTAAAGCTTGAATTGGCAATCAAAGTTATTTCCGCTGCTGTTCGACGACGACGTTCCACAAGAGCGACAATCTGCGAATGATTCAACAATGCGTGTATGACAAATCGTGCAGGCGCGTGTTCCTCTTTCCTTTGTGATCTCTTTTCCTTCTCCTTTTTCTCGTTTTTGTACCTGCGCATCTATCTCGCGACATTCATCCGAGAAACGAGCGACAAAAAAACGTTACGAGCGCGTTTTCCGCTCACGAGCACCGCTCGTCCGCGCCGATACAATCGACGCGCTCGCACTAAATAATTAAAAGACCGCTGCGATCTAATCGAATACTTTCGCCGAGCTTCCGTCTCGGTGTCACTGCTGAGGTACATGACCGATAACACACTCCCGTTCTCTTATCACCCCCGCGAATCATGTCGCACCGAGGTCGCCGTAATGAACATTCAGGTCTTAATGTCCGGTTCGTACTCAGCCGAGCGTGTTATCGTTAACAATAATTAGTAAATCAGTATTCCTCTCATGTCGCGCTTATCGTTATTATTACTGTTAATATTACGATTATTATCATTAATCATTATTAATATTATTCTTATCGTTATTTATTATAACCTCGTTGCTTACGCCCTAAAAACTTCGTTAAGTTAAATTCTCCTCGTCGGCTTAACAACGTATTATTATATCATAGTCGCGCGCGTTTACTCTCCGTAAAACCTCTGGATTTCTCTTATACGCTAAACTTGGTGACCAGCACCAAAACACTCACTAGATCATTGCCTACGACACACATAGAGATTTTGCATTCCCCTCTGCATAGCTTTGCTTCATCTTTTTTTCTTTTTTCTTTTTTGCTATACGATTAGGTGATGATTACCTTATAGACGCGATTAAGAAACGCGAATTACGATTCACGTGAGTCCGAGGCACACCGTCACTCACACAACGTCCGAATGAGTTCGCGCGCGCGCGCCCTTTCATCCTCCTCGCGCTCCCGATCCGAGAGCTTGCGCGACTCTGGTTGAGTGAAAATGTTACTTTGTTCTTCCTTCCCTTCCTGACCTCTCCTTCTTTTTAGGCTTCCTTCTCTCTCGGTGTCACACGTCCGTCGCTGAGGACATATGATCTCGCGTTCTCCCTGATATTATCGAGCCGTGCGGCCGCTCTACCAATACGAGATTAAACGCACCTTTGTGCCGGTTCGCTCGCGGAACGAACGAGGGAGAGAATAAGAAATCTTCGCGGGTTGTCTTCGCTATTTGTACGTTAAGGGACACAGCCGAGGAAGCTGGGCTGAGACGGTGGGCGTTCGGTGTGCGAACGGTAACAAGCGCCGATTCCAGATCTCGCTTGTAGGAGCGATCGGTCTTGCTTCGAACGCCGAACGGATTTGCATATTTGAGCGATTCACGAGCATCTAACGGCAAGAACCTCTTCCGACCCGCGTGACAGTTCGATTTTTTCGGCCATCTACCGAGGCTCGCCGGAATACTCGTTGCCAGAAGACGTATTGGTGAACGGCACGCTCGGCAATCGATTCGACGACACAATCACTTATATTATTCTTTGGTTAAAAACATCTATCGATATATATCCTCGCTCGCGTTGTGGTTGTACGTATTGCATCCTGTGTGTTCATGTGCGCGTGTCATGTCACGTCGTGTCGTATCGTGTCGTGTCGTGTCGCGCGTGTATACGGCTGTATCTGTGTATGCATATGCCGCAGGAAGAAAATGCCTCTCTCTCTCGGTTGTGACAATTAATTTTAACACGAACTTAAAAGACCAGCTCTCTTGACGTTGAGTTGAGTATTAAAATTAATTGTCTTGAAATTCTCTTGAAACTCCGCTCTCCTGTTCCGTTGCCATCCTCTTCATCCTCTCCCTCTCTTCCCCACTGATTATTATATAATTTACAAGAGAACGAACCTTCCTCGCGCGTTTGTTCATTTTTCTTAAATCATATGGATGATAGGCGAGTGTTCTCTACACGCTGCGTACTCTAGCGATTCCTTTACAGACACGCAGCTACTTCTGGGTTTTCATCTTCGATTATTCGAACTCATCTATGTCTCTATGTCGCACATGCGAAGCATGACAAAATCTTACGATTAAAGAATTATCCTTTTCTCTAACGGTAAATCTATCGCGAGTAACTTGCCGGGAAACCAAAAGAATGAATGCCTAAGTGATCGAGTATTCTCTCTGTTTATTTTCCTCTATTTCTCACCACTTGTTCCTCTCCGATACAAAGTGTTCAATATGCTTCGACTAGATCGGCTAGATTGCGTCGTACACTGTTGATATGTTGTTGAGGATACTGCACGTTCTAGAAGAAGGTTCCCTCCAATTTCCGGCAGCGACGCCATCATCCTCTTCAAATTATGTATGCTTATGTATACGTAAATAATCTTTGTATGTACGTGTGTGTGAGTGTATGTGTATCACTCGATATCGCGAATAATTGCCGCTTTCCTCTGCGCAGGTACTTTGTGAAGAGATTCGCTCCTCCCGGTAGATAAAACTCAATGAGATGCGGAGATGAGACTGAGATGACAACGACGATGACGACAACGGCAAATCGAGCTACCACGCCCTTTCGCGCCATTCGTTTCGGTCCAGCCGAAGTCCAGCAAAAGTCTAGCAAAAAGCGGGTGCACTCCTCTTTCCTCGTTGTCCTCCTCGCGCATCACGCGATAACGGCTCCCGATGTTATCGGGATGCTTATCCCATGTCATCTGCTCGAGACGGCTCTTCTATCATAGCCACTGTCTCGTCTCGTAGTCTGGATAGCCGGCGCGACGTAGGTCGATACAAAGAGACCAGCGACTGGGCGCGGCTGGGCGCGAATGTCACTGACGCACGCGCCACCATGTCTGCTGAACCTTTTCGTGTAGCTTCCTGCAAATACCGGTGAGCCTCCGTCACATCCCAGCCTCCGTGGCGTTCTCCTCCATCTCACCGCCCGCGTCCTCGCTCGAAAACGTTGTCGATTCGCCACCGCCACCACCATCGCCGCCACCGCCATCGCCGCCGCTGTCGCCACCCTCTACCGTCTCGCCGGACTCGTCGCCTTCCTCCAACGTCACCTCGAAATGTATCCTGCTGTCTGATTGCTGTTGCTGCTGATTCTCATTCGTCGACTGTTGTTGATCGTCCGATGGCGGCGAGGGAGGTATCATCGACTGATACCAGTCGCGGTTCTCTTCGAGGGTGTCCAAGATCTCCTGCGCGTCCGGGTGCACCAAGTCCGCCCAGGTCTCCCAAAGCGGGTGTACGATGTAATCGATGAAGCCGACCTGCGACTTCTCGATGGTAGCACTGTGCCGGTCGCACATTGGACTGATATCCATATTCTGTTCCCGCTCGCGATCGCCTTGCAGGAAGAACTCCTCCATCAGCAGGCTCACCCATCGTCGGTAAAGAGGCAGCGGTTTTGTCGGATTCGACAGATCGGCACAGTGCACCAGGTTCTCTAGCACCTGGATACGGTCTGTGTAATTGTCGAGCAGCAGTACCCCGGAACCGGCGACCTTCTTCGTCTCTACCATAGTCTTCAGGTCGGCCAACAGTGACATGTGCTTCGACATGTCCGTCGAGAGGACCATGTCAATAACCATCTTCCGCAACGTCTGCCGCTGCTTTTTCGTCATATTTACGAATATGTCGCAGCCCTCGTTTTGCAAGAGCTTGAACGCGACCGCTAAGTGATGATTCTCCAGCACCGACTCGTCGTTGTACATCAACGCGAGTTCAGAACCTAAATAACAAAGAAATCGCATTCATTCTCTGTATCCTTTATTACAAATAATATGAAGATAAAATAAATATCTCTATGAAAGACTAAAGACAACGCACAAATTCTTCTTAAAACATGGATCGCTCGGTACTCACTTGAATTAATGAGGAACTGATTCGTGAGACCCGGATGATCGACATCATGGATGGTGGCCGCGAACAAGGCGGCAGTGATCTCCAATGGTGTGAACACGGACTGTAAAGAGGAAGTGCATTGTAGTACAAGAAGGAGTACATTGTTTGCGCAACAACTTATTTATTCACGATGAAAGCGTTATAACTTTCTGCGATTCTTTTCTTTTACAACGAGAAGCCATCTCGACGCTTATCAGCTGCGAAAATATTTAAAGGCGGCTTATGTTATCCAGCTGAGATTCAGTGTCACACATGCACACGTACGGTACGTGTTACGCGAGAAGCAAAGTATGTGTCGTTTATACAAACCTCAAGGGCGGGTGTATTGAGTAAAGTGTGGGTGGATTGGGTCACATCAGCTGCGTGGAGGCTGTTGTGGAAGGGATTATCCTTCACGTAATGATCTTCTAGGGTCATCATGAAGGTAACGAAAGTCTTGGGCGGTATCGCCAACGATTTGAGCAGATCCCGACTCTGGAAGGCCGTATACGCCACGCAAGTGAGTGGTCGATTGTTACTGAGCTCACCTATCCTGAAAATGTCGATGCCCCACTTGTCGATGTCCGACAGCAGCTGCAAATAATTACGTAAAACATCAACAACGATATTTCAAAGCCAATGATAACGGCGCCGTTCTCCGAGATACCGCTAATTAAATGTTTTGTTTCGCGGAACGAGATACCGAGGTATTACTGTTATTATTTATTAAATCACGGAGCAAATGTTGATTATGAACGGCAAATGCGACTTGCGTACGGCTTGTTAAAGCAAGCGGGACACTTTGTGTCCCGGCGCGTAGATCGTGAAAGTCTTTATCATCGAGAGGTCATACACAGCGGAACAGATTATCGCTGCGGTCCCGGATTATTCGCGATAACCAATTCGATAAGGAAAGACGCAACAGAAGCCTGAAAAGACCGACTCGACGGGAGTTACGCGTTTATAAACAATGTGTATAAACATTCTTGAAAATTTTAATTGGCGGTTTCGATTGTCTCCGTTCCTTTTGATAAGCCGTCTAGCTTTCGAACAAACACGTCGTGGCTAATGTAATCGAATGCAGTGTACGCGGCGCATTAAAATGGAAATTCTACGAAATTCCGCGATTGAATCACAATCGTGTGAACAGAAAAATGAGTCCCGAATGTCGGAAAGTCTTCAGGATCACGTAGCCATCTAGAACGCGGCTTGCTTCGCTTGCTCTCTCACAAATGCAATCGTCAACGATCTCCTTCCTTTCACTCTCTTTCTCTCTTTCTCTTTCTCTAGAAGCTCGATTAATATGCAAAACAGCGGCGCTTTAATGTACTACATCCGATTCCTGCTTTTTCTCTTTTCTCATTAAGAAAATTTGCCTCGCGATTTGCATAATGGAGAAATAGCCCTCCGCCTCTTTCCCGGGCGCGAATCTCTAAGAACGCGCACGGAATATTAAAGCAAATCAAATACGAAATAGTCTACAATTGATATTCTTAAGCGCGGGAATGACGTACAGATAAGAATTCTCGATATATACGGTAATCATAGGACTGTGACGTGTTGAAACATTTCTCGAATGCTACACGGGGTCAGCATGAGTGTCATCGCGATATCGCGATAACGCGTTCTCGCTCTTCGAAATTCAATTCTCTTTCTCGCCCGGTCGTTGCAAAGGATGTGTTGTTAATCAGTCACATTATTCCAAGCGACCTCGACCTAAATGTTCCTGCTCGATTAAAATACGACTCATCGTATTGTTGACGGTCGTCTAATTGCTGTAATTGTACAAATAATAATAGGCCACAAAATAAACGTCCCGCCTTTTAAAAATTCTTTGCTCGCTCGGCACACACTCATCGCCAAAAGCGAGATAAAGTCCGCGCGTCGGTGTAAAATAGAGGGAAAAAAAAGAGAAAAAGGGGGAATAAAGAGGAAGGAAGCCACGACGCACGCGTAGCATTTCGCACGTCGCAGCACCGCGACTTCCTTTTTCCTCGCGCCTCTCTTTTCCGGCGCAGCCGGCGAGCCACGATCGATGCGGAGCGAAAAAGGCTTCAAATACAAGGTATTTATCGAGATATTTATATTAATCGCTTATCGTCGCTTGAAACAGGAAAAACAAGCGCATGCCGTCGTTGTTGTTTACGCGAGCGCGAGACTTGTCGTTTAATCCATTAAAATTATCGACCAAGTAATCCGCGGACCTCTGCGTTGCCAAAAAGAAGAAAAAAAAAGAAAAGAAAAAAACGACCGTCATTTTTCCCCGGTTTGGTTCCCCGCGATCGCGACTGTTTGCAGAGAACATCAACGAGATCTCGCGCGTAATGAACAAACTTGGATATCATATCCAACGCTTTCTCTTCGTCCACGCGATGAAATTGAAAAAGCGCGGAATAGCGTGGCGACCGGTGATGAACACACGGCGCCGTGACGTCGCATACATATAGATATCCGGATGCGAAAAATCCGCGCGATATATGTTATGTACGCTCCAATTGCAGTTCGCAAAAGTTTTACTAGTGATCTCCGCAAGCCGAAATATCTCTATACCATTGATTGGCTCTAATCTCATTTTGCCCCCCCCCCTCTCTCTCTCTCTCTCTCTCTCTCTCTCTCTCTCCGTCCCTCTTCGTGTCGTATACGTATCGAGTTTCTCTATAATTGGAAGAATAAATGCCGTAATATTTGGCGCGACCAATGTATGCTGAAGAGCGCATCGAAGAGGAAGGGAGGCCGATGGAAATTTTCCGAAAACAAAGTTAGCACACGGCCGGTATCACGTAATACTGTATCTACTAAATATTGGCCCACGGATGAAAGCCAGGAACGCCGCGAGAATTCTTGGAATCTGCATCTTGGCGTCGCACGTGAAGCAACGAAAAGGATCAATAAACGGAATCACCTAAGAGAAAAATGGTAAACCGAATCCTCGCTACGATAAATTGACGATAAATTGACGTCAAATCGAAACGGGTACGTGGAGTTCTTAATTCGGAGAGCCGATCTTTTATTAACTTGGAAGTGACTGGATCTGATACACTTGAAGATTGTATTATAGCTGAAACTGTTAGAGCGATAATTTCATTCTCTGTAACCACGAAATTTACATTATTCTCTGTGTTTGCTACGGTATGTCCGTCAAGGATATTTCACGGCTTTTATCCTCAATTAAATGTAAAAATACGTCAACGTTTACATAATTTCGGAAACATAAAAGACAAACGCGTTTCACGGCGTCGAAATTTTTAGCATCTATTTTCCTGAATATCTAATCAAAGATTAAAAAGCTGTCTTTCCGGTCAAAGAGGATCTCATTTATATAATTGTAGAGAGACAAAGATATAGCGCCGTGTAACCGATTGAATCACTATGAAATTGTCGTAATCAATCCTGAATTGGAAGTTGGCAGGTGACGTGATAAATCGTGAGTTTCATAAGTTCCATGCTATATAACACGATGTTCACTATAGCTTCATTATAGCAGAGCTATAATGAGGTAGAACCGCATACGGTGTAATCCGCCGACCGTGGTCTTCTATTTTGCATAAAGCACGCTTTTTAGATAATAATCCTAAAATCCGCGAAGAACGATTGAATGTGTTAATGGAGAGTTAATAATTTCCATATCGTATTATTTTATCGCATTCTAGCTGCAACATATAATTACGGCAATCCGATTAAATTATGACGTGGCTATTATGATCTGTCAAATTTTCGACATTTATGCACGCAGTTTCCTCAATTACTGGCAATTAAAATTTTTATCCGAAATGATCGTCAATGATCATATTCACAATATTTTAATAATTAATTTTCTTTTAATGACGCGGCCGCTTCGCTTTTCGTACAGTTTTGCAGGCCATAATCGATACGTAACGGATTACACGTGCCGTTCTCTCATTAAGACACGATTAACGACTGCGCATCAAATAAATCTCGATTTCACAGAAGCGCCCGTAATCAGTTTAGTATCGAAGCGGTGGGCGGATATCATATCGACAAATTCTCTATCAAAAGTCGCGATACTGTCTAATGATAATTAAACTGCTAAAAACGACACGTGGGCGAGATATCATCATTACAACTAACGAATCGCGAACAAATTTACATTGAATAAGAATCCCCTCCAGAGATCTAAAGATAGCATCGATTTTCTTTATTTAAATTCAACGTAAATTTGAATAGTAATAGGCGGTTCTGTAAACTATTCCTTTGTTCTACAGTGATCCGCATGAAACAATCTGCGCACGTGATTATAAATGTCGAGTTTAGAATAAATATATAAATCTCGAGCGACAATAGTCGCTTCAAGAAATATAAATAAAGGATTCTCGCTTTCAGTTTTTACATCGCGATACAGGATTCATTCGTAACGGCAAATCAAATATATTAGATGACAGAAATCGCGGTTTTAAATATTTTGATCTGCTCCTTGAAACTTGTACCTGCACTCTGTTTTTAGTATTCTAAGCATTCGAGGATCCGAGATCGGAACGAGCGCGATACCGCAAAACACATACGCAACGATAATTTTATCTCTTTCTCTCACGCAGCGCGTATTTTCGTTCTTTCTGTTTCCCGGAATTCAGTCTCGTTTAAGTTTCGGAATCCTTGCGATCGATCGATTCGGGCTGCAATATTGCACGGTACACGTAAGAGATAACGCTGCCGGCGAATGTCGCGGCAGCGAGATGTTAAAGGTCAAAGGCTCACCTTGCCGAGCTCTTCCTCGTGTGGCGTTTCCACCCCGTGGAGCGGCACGCGCTCCCCGGTGAAGCTGTTGGTGTGTGTCAACGGTCGTTTCACGCCGCTGATGTGTGACATCGCGGCGGGACCTCTTTGTGCACGGTCCTTCTTCTTCGCCGCCCGTGCATCCGCGCTGCCCGCAGCGGCGACTGCATCTTCGATTCGCAGAGATGGCAAATCCAACTCTTGTTGCTTATCTGTAGGCAGAAATTCGATTGAGTGGCTGAACGAACATAATTGACGATCAACCCCTCCCCAACCCCTCGATTCGATGCATGTGTCGTTTGATGGTCGAGAGGAACGAATCGCAGTCGTGGAACATGTACGAATATAATGAATATAACGTATTTATGGGATATTAAAAGGATCATTTTTAAAACTCGATGGATAGACGTTATATTATTTTCTCGACTTTAGTCCACGATCACTCGTATGTATATCTTTCGTGGCAGTCGACTTTAATCGACGATCGAAGGGATTAATCGACATTAACTCGGTATGAATCTTCGATTGGAATCGATATATTATTATAATCTAGTAATACTGGAGATAAATAACAAGGATATCTCTCTCGCATTTTATAGACGCATCGTTTATTTTATAGAGTTGCATATAAAAATCTCTCACGTAATAAGAAATGGTAAGAAGGTCCATATTTTCGGAACTGATTGCACGCAAAGCAACGCAACGCATAAACAGTTGATGACTTGAGTGAATAATAAATGAATGAATGTTCCTCGTCGGAGAGTTAAAATCCTTATTCGTTACACGTGAATGAATCATCGAGGAACGTTAATGCAGCTGCATTGTGTTTCTAATTCGATTATTAGGCGGTTTGTTTATCGCGCGGGGTTTGCAATGGGATCGACCGATAAACCGACCCGTGTCGATGTCTGATAACTCGACTCATTAACGGAACTCATTATCGCATGGTCGATATGGCGAGCAGGTCGAAGCATTAACCGCGTTAATCGTCGCGACGTTTCTTCGATTCCTATTCTGTCGTTGCTTCGGTACGATTTTCAGGAAACTTTTGCTCGCAATCGACAATCGAAAGTCATTAGCAAGTTACGCGTTAAAGTTAGTATAATAAATCCCGCTGAAAGATCCGCGGAGGAGGCCGATTACTGCAGCAATTGAAGGTCATCTGAATCGAAGGAGATACGGGAGATATTACTTCACTGGATTTCACCGAGTCACATCTTCCATCATGATTTCCGCGCGAATCTCGCTGGAGTGGACAACTACAAAGGAACCGACCGCAATTCCTCTGACAATGGTCAAAAACCTTGCGCGATCGACCGAGCGCCGGACAAAGCGAGCTGACCGAAATGAATGGTCATGTGGTAGTACCGGCTATGGTCTCTCAAGGGCTTTTAATGCGTAAGAGCACTTGTTTTATTGCTGTCCGTAAACTTGCTTCCCGCAATGACCTTCTCGCGAGCAAATCATTTCTTCTCGTTCGGTCTCTCCGGCGCTCAAACGGAAAGTCTCTTTCTTTTCGCGTCAAGTGCGTCAATCTTCATTGCACCGATGCGTGGAGATAACAGTCTGTCGCAGTATTTACAGAGTAATCTCGGGACGATATTTGGATGAAAAAAGAGGGAGCAGAATAAAGTTTGTCGGACTTACCAAGGAAGGTGCTGCAAATGTACTCCGAAATTTGATTCCCGGACTTGGACGATTCCGAGAAGTGCGACAGCTCCTTGTTCAGCATTCTCTTGAACTGCAAGCAAAAAGAAGCGGAGCGGCCCGTTAACAAAGTAATTTATCCGTAATCAAGGATATCAATGTTCGATTCGTATGTACCATGAATAGCGAAATAATCGCTATGATAATAGCGATAATTGTGACTGATAATAGCGATTATAATATTTATGAATGAGCATAAACGAGCCCGAGGTAAATATCGTTTAATCGTATCGTCAAGTTACATCGTCAAATACTCGATGTAATAACAATATCGAGAATTATCAATGAAATTATTATTTCATTTATAATTATCAATATCTTTCCCTCAGCATGCGTTCCTCTCACTGATATTATTCATAATACTCTCCGATCGCAGATTTGCCGAGATGACCCTTTCGGAGATAATCATCCTGAAAGCTCGGGAAACTCGACTCGCAGACTAATGAGGGGCAGCGCTCTCTCGAAAGAGAAAATAGAAATGAAAAACTACGTTGGGAAAGAAGAGTAGGAAGAAAATTAGAAAAGGAGAGATAGATAAATAGATAGATGGGCGGGTGAATAGAGAAAGAAAAGAGAAGAGCAAGGAAGGGAAAATGTCAATCTGAATCTCAAGTATCCATCAGGTCTTCTTTCGAGAATCTTCTCTCACATATGATCCGGTCTTTATCCCGTTATGAATTTATGATATTTGCGTCTACGGTGCGCCCACAAGGGAAAAGACCCACACAAAGGCGAGACACTCACCGATGACAAACAATGTTGGTTCCGCTTGTCTACACTCTCTGCCCTTATCGGAGCTACTATCATCACATGTATCAACTTTGCGCAACATACGCGCGCGCGTACGTATGAGTAGATAAATGCAAATATATATATATATATATGTATATATATATATATATGTATATATATATATATATGTATATATATATGTGTATATATATATATATATATATATGTATATATATATGTATATGTACCTGTGTTTGTACAGATATATGTTCGCATAGATATATGCGCTCGCGCCGCTTGAGCCGGAGTAACGACCTATGCAGCAAATTATTGAGTAACTTCAAACGACCGCGCGAGCAACGCGCTCATTAATCTCTCGCGATTCGATGTACGTACTTTCTACGTATGCGATACTATCCGAATTTCATTAGCGATCCGCTCGTGTTCGAAAATGAGTAACTATTGATCTCGCAAGATCGAAAAACATTTTCGCGCATCATTTCGGTCAGCGGCATTCGATTTCCTGCAGCCGCCAATTCGCGAACTTCTCGCGATGAGAATAGCGCCGCGTTCGCGGGAATAATTAGTTCAGCCTAATTATCGCGTGTTACCATAACATGCTTATTACCTACATATCAACCAAGCGAGAAGAGTAACAGCAATAACGGTGCAAGCCTACATTTGCATCGCCGTGCCTTTTATCTGCGGAAAGGCGCTCTTGCGGCAATTACTGTTCCTGTTTCAATGCTTACGGCCGTCGTGCATATTACAACGAATACTCACCGTAATTTAGTTCTCCTCCGAAAAATTCTCCAATGACGCAGGTGCGTGGGGAAAAATGGAGAACGCGACAGTGAGAATGTCGCAAGAGTGGAGGAACATGAAAGAGGCGTGTCGGATTGATTCCAAAGTTCTTATCCTAATCTCGCTTTTGATCTCGCTTTAATTCGCGTCGCGCTGACATGGCCCGTAGAATCCATAGGATGGCTCTCGATCTCTCATAAATCGATACAGTCGTTTCGCCCGCCTTGTGCGCGATTTTAGCACGATAATTCGAGAACGCGGTCTGCTTGTTAGCCTCTCGCGATAATTCAACGGCGGGAATGAAAAATTCCCGCTCGCGAAATCCCGCGAGCGCGATGTCGTTCAGCTGCAACAGGACGACGCGGGCTCTCATTTTATTCGATACGCGCTTCCCCCCGGCGCGGCGCCTTCAAGATAAAGAGGATTTCGAAAGGCTGAAGTAGGTCGGCGGTGAAAACTAAGTAAAACGCGCGCCCGAGTGATGTGGCCGAATAATAAATTGGCGCACTTACGTTCCGCTGGTCGGCCGGCGCAACGGCAGGTGCCATTAATGCACCTCATTCGGACACGCGATGCGACGATTTTCAGGATACGACGAATCCGGCCGAGAGAGATAGAGGCTCTGGTTTAACGGTGCGGCGGCCGTCGTCGGCGCGCGTTACATCGCAAAACTAACGCCTCGCGCAATCTCGTTTCGTAGCACGTCGAGATCGTGCACGCGGAGCCGCCATAAATTCAGCACTATTTGCCGAATGTATCCCCGCGATACGATAATTTCTAGTACGCGGCAACGAGATACTTCTGCTACGATTCCCCGTCCCGAAAGGAACGCACGAGACGTCAGTTATTTGTCGCGATTTGTCTGTGAGCATTAGTGAGAACGCGAACCGGAGATAAGTATCGAAACTCCGTTTCCAAACGTTCCACGTGACTTGGTGGACCCGTTTGAATAAATCGTGCGCTTATCGACGAAAGGAAGCTAAGAGATTAACAAAAAAAACGCTTCGGACGAGTTTATCGGAAACGAGTATCGCGTAAAAAAAATTCTGCTGAACGTAATTAAATTGCACTCTCTCCCTTTCTCTCTCTCTCTCTCTCTCTCTCTCTCTCTCTCTCTCTCTCTCTCTTTGCTTGTAATCAGATAAGTGCATGAACGGCGCGATAAGACTGATAATTACAGTCGATTAGTCTGCTTCACGGGCTGGGAGATAGGATTGTTTGGCAATATTGAGAGCGCGACTGTTTTCGAAAGCACGTGAAAGTATCCGCGATTTCAGCGTAACGCGCTGGCGACGCGCGACGCAAATCAAATGACGATTGTAAATGACGGATTAAGCGATTGATGATGATGACCACTTTCGATTCACTTTTCCTCACCGTAATTATCAATGAACTTTCGTCGGAACGTCGCGAAAGGCAGCGCGGATCGTTACTTAACAGAGTCGTTATCTGACGCACGTCAGGTGCGGCATTCACGATCGCCGTTCTCGGTAACAATCGGATACTTCGCGTGATTCATCTCTTGCGTTTGTAATAATGCCTTGCCGAACGAACGTTTACTTGTTTCACGTCAATCTCGGGTGACTAGTTTGGAGATGACTAATCTCCAGATAATGAGTCGAACGATCTTTCGGACTAACGAGCCAATTAGTGGCCAGGAATCCGTGAATCCGTAACCGTGTCGTTCGGTCATCGCGAAAGATGATGGTAATCTGTGAATAACGGATGCAGTAATGCGTCAAACGCGAACGCGGCAATTAAAATCGGGCGACTGATGCGACCAACTTTCCAGCCGCATTATGCGACAGCGAACGATCAAACGACGAGCGCGGCACGCGCGATGCGCTTTCATTCAGATATTTGCAAGTACAAAAGCGCCAGCACGCGCAGACGAACGGAATATCAAATAGCGGAAATATCTTCCGATGCACCGGCATATTTATTCGCGTCAACAAAGACCGAAGCCGTCTGTCTTATTACTGATTACACGATGAATCGACGTTGGTTTAACACAGCGATTGCTTGACCCCTGCGATACATCTTTGTCCGTTGTATCCTGGGTCTCGGGTTTAATCCCGATAAAACAGCATTTGCCGCTCACGCACAATCGCATCTGCGTTCATGGCTTCGCTGTTTCTATATCGCGAGACGCGAACCTGCGCGTAAACAAAGCCGCGGTCATCAATCAAATTTTCGCCCGGTATCTCCGCTCAGATTCTCAAATAAAACAGCTTCTGTACGATCAAGAATGTCAAATCACTTGTCAATCGATCGATTCCTCAATCGAGATTCGATGGTGCTATCCGAAACGATATCAGAGCGAATTTATACACACACATATATATATATATATATATATATATATATATATATAACCTCTCTCTCTCTCTCTCTCTCTCTCTCTCTCTCTCTCTCTCTCTCTCTCTCTCTCATAAAAGAGACTTTCTCGACGGAATTATGCCGGAGGACATCAGGTTCGATAGCTTTCAGACAGAGCGCACGTGAGACAATCGATAATGCGATCTATAATTGGGCAACGAGCGTAGTTGCTATCGCGCGACATGTCTGCGATTCTTCGCGCTTGATTGTTTGATAATTTTTTCAATTCAGGTCATCGAGGGAACGCGTTGGCGTTCTCGAACGAGCACCTCATTAGCCTCCATCGCGACACTCGTCGGTTGCGACAACACAACGATGGTAAACGACGAAACGAACGTCCCTCGCGCGATCGATCGTCCTTCGAGAAGAACCGTCCTAGCGCATTTATTATTCGCCCGAATTATCGCGGCAGATGGCGATGGAGATCTATGAGGGTTTGGCTGATAAAGCGGGATATCGTAGGTACACATTGACATATTGCGTCTGCTGCTGTAATTACTTCCTCGTCGATGCGCTTAATTTTGATTAATCAATCGTTGCTTAAGTCAATTTCTCAGAGCCAGCGCGAGCCATCATCCAGGTCGATCAACTTGCATAAGATTACAGCGCGATGGTTATCAGTAGAACTTATTAGTACGCGATTTGAGAGTAAAATTCGATTCGATCTCGATATCGCGAGGTAAACTCATTATCGGACGATAAATCCGTTTCCTATTAACACGAAACAATTTCATGCTCTCTGCGGATCGCGTGGCTTACCCCCCTCTCTCTCTCTCTCTCTCTCTCTCTCTCTCTCTCTCTCATTTACCGTTTTATTGTTACTAGCTGTAATATTATCTCACGAGAGCGCACTCGGTATTCATGCTGTCATGGCACGGGCAGAGACACGATATGTGTCGTCCACGTTTCCAGAATTAATCGCAATATGCGCCGGACGTAATCTCACGGAGGAAGGACTTAAACATCCCTGTCGGATATGTCCAGGGCGTAATCGCGACCGCGGAGCAAGCACGAGGATAATCTCGACATTACCTGCACTGCCACGATGCTGGCTATGGCCGTGAGATCCGCCAGGGTCCTCAGATAATTGAAGTACCTGGCGGATTCGTCCACGTTGCCGGTCTCCACCTCGCCATTCGTCGTCTGTCGCACCATCGTCGCGACCTTTCCAGCCGCCCTCTCAACTCGAGAACTCTCCCACGTAAAGACGCGACTCCGGAGCTAGAGGTCACTGATCCCCGCGACGACCGCCGCACTGACTTTCACGAGAGATTTTCACGGAAGACACAGAACAATCTCGATCGTTCGAGCGATCGAATCGCTTCAATTTCTCGACGAGACGGAAATTTTCCTCTCGAGTTCTCTCGACATCACGCCAATAGTAAGCTGAGTGTAGCGTGTCGGCGTGCGCGATAACGAATCTCCGCTGCTTCAATTCCGGATGATCCCGGATCGCGAGTTCTCTCAGCGGAGCGAGTTCCCGCCGCCGAGTCACGGACGAGCACTTTCCGATTCAACGATGCGTTCACTCGTGGATGCTTGCGAGCGGGCAATGCCTGGCTCGATCGCAGCCGCCCGTGCCGGCCAGTCGGCTGCTAAGCGTGGTCTACTTGCTTGCTCGTGACGGTGAGGCTTTTTATCTCGACAGCGGCACCGTACCTCGTGTCGGTCCGCTCTATCTCGAGCCCCGTCGCTCGTTTCGGCTTCTTTGCCCCTTCCACTCGCGTCTCACGCGTGCCGGCGCGGCTCTCTTTGCTCCACTTTGCCGCCACTGCTGCACAAGGGAATACCGAGCGAGCGGTGCATGCGAGAGCGCGGTACCAAACGATCGTTCTCTTTTGCACAACCGTGAGGTCGGCAAACCTCTGGCGATTCGATCTTGCGTTCTTGACTCTCGACTCAGGAATTGCGAGTGACAATTGCCAGTGAACTGATCCGATTGATCCGATCGCTATACAGACATAAGCGGATGACGTAAAGATTCGAGAGAGCAATGGCAGAATGCGCGACGTCGCGTCGATAGCTGGAGCTTTGCTCGCTCGCACAATGAGCTCTTATCTGCGGTGAGACTACAAGAAAATTTACTTAACTGAAAATCATCGGAAGCCTCTGTCGAGGCTTCATTGCCCTGGCGGAGCCTCTGATACCCTGAAAATCCCCGACGATGCTTTCGATTGGCCGCAATTCAGCTAGTAGGAGGTACTCGTGCGACTCGAGACAGGCGAGATACATTTATTGCTTATTTGTTCATGTTTCAAAGTTTCATCTATCGCGGTTATTTCGTTCGGAAAATCGCCGCCTCTACGAGATATTTCATGCAAACCGGAAATGAGACATTGTTCGCCCGCGCTTTGTCACGCAGAGCGGATAAAATGCGGAGACTTTCACGCGCATATTCTACATCCAGCCGTGTCTCAAAGATTTGGGCTTTCATTAATGGGGAGTTTCTTAGCACTGAGCAATTTGCAGGAAGAAACTAATCCCGCGGTAACAATGTCCAACTTGTCCATGTTCTGTTGCGATAATCACGGTAAAAGAAAAAGAGAGAGAGAGAGAGAGAGAGAGAGAGAGAGAGAGAGAGAGAGAGCGCTGATTTTAGATAATCATTTCGCATGAAAATCTATTCATGAAAGAGTAATAATCAATGAACACGTGCCGGTTGACACGTGCCCGGTTAACATGTGTCCACACGATCATCACAATGGAAGCAGCAGCACGTTTGTATCGATTATTTCATTCGAAATGAAACGAACGATGAGACAATAGAAACGTAAAGACTGCCGTCGCTGTCGCGATAGCGACCTTCTCTCGATTCTCTCTGTGCGTTTCCTTAAACGTATCGCGCTTAGCGCTGTGTGTATTTTGGAGATTCGTTCTACTTCTTGGAGATGGCCAACAATGAGTCTGCAGATAAATTTGGATTTAAGGTGAACCGTATGAGAAAGCTGGTCAGCCGACACTCATAGCAATCTCCTCCGTATTTCGGAAACGGAGCTTTACTCCGAAAAGGCTTACGTATATGCTGGAAGCCCTTCCATTTAACGCCGCTGAATTCTAGGATCGCGATCTGAAAAGTGCCATTTTCTCGGAAAAAACCCGACAATCTCTTCGGAGCAGAGTGCCTTCACTGCGTCTAACTCCGAATACTTGTTTCGTCCGATGTATTTGCGAGATGGCAGCTATTTGTTTTCGTCGAGCGACGACCGATACGTTCAAGAAACGCGAATTAATTAAATAAAATAAAGGACAATATGTTGATACCGATATCGAACGGGGTTTCGATGAGTCCGCATGGCTTTTCGTTGAAAAATACGAAATTTCGCCGCGCGTGAATGGCATCGGCGATCGTTAATTAATGCCGGGCATACGTGACGAGATGCACGCGTTGTTCGCCTGTTCTCGCTGACTTCATTTCATTGCGCAATAGAATCTTGATGAAACTTTAATCCGCTGGATCGCTTTTATATTTATGTGTATATTAATTTAATTGATTAATGATGTTAACTGCGCCGCTGTCTCGTTCATTGTACATGATTAAGCAGGCGTCATTACACGACTATGATTAATGTTGAACGATGTAAAACGTGTCATCGTGCATTCTTTGTTCTGGGACTGAATATCATAAATCACTCGATGACGAGTATTTACCGCAGCTTATTCCAAAAGGAAGAGCACGTGCGATTTGACTGTGCTGCGTTTCTCGGCGACCGTGGTCGGTTATATTTTTTATGTATGTGTATGTGTATGTTTTTCTTGAAACATAATACACATTATTGTTTCGTATATTGCCGTTTTTATTGCACAACTATGTGTGCGTGCGTTTATATTACGTACGTAATACGTACGTATGTACATACATAGAATAGGCGATACTGTATTGTAAAAAGCGATTATATTTCACGAAGCGGCGATACGTAGCGTACCAAGAATATAGACGGTTTTAACGTGCTTAAGCTTTTATCAGATACGCGCTTTTCCCGTAGATACGCAATAGCGCAGACAAAAGTATTCGCAAAAGTGTTTAAGAAAGATCGGAAGCGGACGTCATGGTTTGCGCGTGGGCGTGATAAAGCGCTTATGTCTTGATTCTCGGTTGACCGAGAATCAAGGGTCCGTCGTGGATAGTTGGCAAAGATTTATGTCAATATCGTGTTTATTTCAGGCGATGGAGTACAAGATACGAATGATTTCCTGCGGCGAATCGAAAGAGGAAATCCAAGAATACGGCTGATTTGTATATACATAGCAAAAAGTTTTTTTCTCGCCCGATCGCCCGACAACGAGGAGAAAAGGGATTTGATGTTTGGGGAATCATTAATATTCATCCACGTTGACGTTAGTCAACATTAGTTCAGGTTACTGAACTAATTTTCATCTCGCAGGAACGTCTGCTTTGATTTCGCCGCATCTCACAGCGCGTCGAGATTAGCGCGCGTAATAACAGGGAAACAGCCGCAGAATTTATTACGCATTTTCTCGTATAACAGTAGCGCAGACTTAAAAAAGCAGAGGACGCGGGGACTGCGCGAGTTCTCGCGCGACTCCCGGGCGAGGATTTTTCGGAAGCACGATTATCCGCGGAAGAGCGAAACTTGATGCGAGCATCTCAGGAAAGACTGACTAATCCGCTTTCGCGAGAGCGCGGCCGTCGTCATCGTCGTCTCGGAATCGGCTCCTTCTCTCTCTTTCTCTCTCTCTCTCTCTCTCTCTCTCTCTCTCTCTCTCTCTCTCTCTCTCTCTCTCTCTCTCTCTCTTCATGTGACGAACTCCGAAGGTGTTAAAAATAGAGGCACGGTCTCTTTCATCTGTCGGGAAGTAGTCGCGCGAAAGTGACAGTTTCGCAAGCGGCAGTAATGCACTTCGCGCATTGCATGCGCTCTCTCGCTCGCGCGCGTTGCGGTTTAGCGCAAGCAACGCGTGTCGAGCTGCATGTCGGCAATCGATCGATGCACCTAACATCTGAGTGACAAAAAAACATGAATGTCCCGCAAGGAGCGACGGATTATCGATCCGTTGCAGTCGATGCATGTGGGCCATCACGGTCAGAAATAGCTCGGTTCCTCCTTCTAATGTTTAACAGAAGGTCACGACACAGCGAGCTGCTGCACTTACTTTCACGTAGCTACCCTCGTTCCGCTATCCGGTTATCGGATAAATCGTTATCGATGCCTTCTTCCTTCCGGTGTATTCTTTCGTCCGATGCGAGAGGCGCGACGGGATTTACCGGCGCGGTACCAATTTCATGTTTCATTTCCAGTAAACTTGCTTGTTCGGCACGGACGCGGATGACACGCAGATATTAGATACAAGACGGAAATGATTATCGAGCAGCTAAATAATATATTCTCCCTCATCCGCCGGTTATAAGATGCGCGTATCTGTAATGTGAACACGCTCATAGCTCACATTTCTAAGAACGGCCTACGCAAGCTTGGATTTAATTTATACGTCGCGACAGATATTCGGAAATGATTAATTAAACGTTTCTTGGATGTTCGCGGAATCTGGATGTTGCGCATTGTTGATAACGATATTCTTGAAACGCACGAGATTGTATTCTAATTAAAGATAAGACGCGTTACGCGTGGATTCTTTGATTTCAGCAAATCGGGACATCTTCCTCGATATCCCATTCTACTATCAGCGAAATATGTCCTTAATCTTCCCGGCTGTTCGCTCACTTTCTGCATGACGTTCGAGGAATTCCCTGTCTCTCATCAAAATTTTATCTTTTTTTTCGTTGAAATATTAAAAAGACCATGTTATATTCTACTTTGCATCTCAAGATAAACGGATTTCTTTCTCTTTTAGGAATTCCAAAGAACGCATACGAAAGTTCCCGACGAAACTCAAATGGATATCCATATTCAAATTGCTAAAAAAGCAATGCATATTTTTCATGATCGTGATAAAGTTAACAAGTTTTTCCTACAAAACAGCGTCCCATGCATTTTATTCGACACTTGTTGCAAAATAATAACCATAAAATAATAAACATTTATTTTCGCTAGGTTCACCCTGTAGAAATTTGATATGGAAATAGCTTCGGGCGTAATATGAAAGAAATTCAAAGAAAGAGAGAGAGAGAGAGARAGAGAGAGAGAGAGAGAGAGAGAGAGAGAGAGAGAGAGAGAGAGAGACAGAGAGAGAGAGAGAGAGAGAGAGAGAGAGAGAGAGAGAGAGAGAGAGAGAGAGAGAGAGAGAGAGAGAGAGAGAGATCTCAGGAATGTATAAGCAATTTATCTTCGACGTTTCGAACGGATAACATATTTCTCTTTTCCAGCATCGGTTAGTCTAGAAGACGCATCTTCCGTCATCGATCAGTTTCCTTGAAAGCGTTCTTGAAATTATTAATCTCCGTCAAACGGGTATTATAGGAAGGATCTGTCGCAAACCGATCTTCAGTTTTACAATGGAATTATAGTAATCTTCTATCTCCTGACTTTCTTAAGCGTGCGCGCGTTCGTCGATCGATTTTAGTTCAAGAGACATTTCTATTTTACCGAGGAAGATTCTGTTTCATTAACGAAAATTGCGATGAGCGCTATAAACGTATCTTTTCCTCTTTGCCTTCTTTCTCGATGCGGCATTTCGGCGAGCACGGATTCGCTAAATTACACCAACATCAATATGGACGGTTTTTTTATTCTAGACAACCAAAGAGCGTATCCTCCTTAATATCTGATTTCTCTGTCCGCTCGCTAGCAAAAGCGCAAGAGAAATTACGCAATAGATGTTAACACGAGAAATAGCGTGATAAAGCAAGCGTAATTGCCGATTCGTAATAGTTAGCCTTCAATTTGCTTTCCGAAATACATTCCAGCAGCATAAATTTGCCTCCGCGCACATCATGTGCATGATCTTCCGAGTTGCAATTACGCTCTAAGAATGCATAATTGCGAATCACGTCGATGATTCCCGACGAATTCCGATCGCAGGGTCAGCTAAGTGTTACTTGCGCGAGTAGAATTTACGTCTTATTTTTAGATATACTTGCCTGCAGTATCGTCGATGCTTCCCCTCGTATTTCTTCGCACGGACGCGCACGTAAAAACTCGAGGATGTAATAATTACGACCGCGGCGCCTCTCAAGGAGGCCTTTTTTCGCGGACGTTATGTAACTGTTGACAGAAATCATCATCCGGCGCCTCTCACGACTCCAAGTCGCCGGTATTAAAAGCGGCCACTAGACTCGTGGCATAAGAATATAGAAAAGAATATCACAGTCGTCGATGTCAATCGAGAGACGCGCGTACAATTTGCAAGAATAATCGCGACAGCGGTACATCGAGCTCCATTGTTGCAAATACAATCATCGTGACGTTTCCGCCGGTAATCCCTCTCGTTCGGTGCTTTTCCCCGCTGGTATTCTCTTCTGAGCAAACGAGGAAATTCCAGATTTCTGCATAATCGGACGTGATTATTTTATTTTTCTGCACAACAAAGCGTCACGCGGAATTTACGCAGCATTTTCGGCAGCCGTTGTATAAACGAGTGAGATTGTTTCTCTCGTTCGATGAGCTGCTTATTCTTACATGCGTATGTCCTACTACAAAGAAGAACGAGCTTCGTTGCATCGAGAAAGACTAAATCTGACATAACGGGAAAACGGCTGACACAAAGCGCCGAGAAGCGCAATGACGAGTCTATATTGTTGTCTCCATTGTTGTCTCGCTACAGCTGCCGCTCACGAGGCGAACACGTGCCGCGGATATCGGCGATGCTACTTGTTATATACAATCAACGAACAAGCATCACGACGTTCATAAATGCGATCGGATTGCGCGATGTCTCTTATATATCCGATCACGCAATCTCTCGCTCTTCCTCAGCGACTTCAATCAGCAGACGTCGTAACGAACGCGCAGACTTGTTGCGGAACACTGCTCGACGAGGCTCTACGAGATTTCTATGTGCGTTTCTTCGTCCACGTGTATTTCTTCTGATCGATTTCACGCGAAATTACTTCTGCCGGTTTTGAAAATGATTTTTCTTCCAGAGTTCCGTTTTGTTCGTTAATCACGAAAAGAAAAGCGAAGTTCATTGCATCACGCTTAATTGCTGTTTATCGGTATGAATTCTTCGTATCACGTTTCCCTGACACTAATTTTAGATCATCACCGTCATCATCATAGGAGAAGAAATGTTATATCCGAATGTCCCACTTACATTCATAATCAGCTATGCGTGGATAATTACGGATAATTATCGCAATCACATATGAACATTCATGTATTCCTTCATACCAGCTTCTCGAATCAAAACAGATTTAACAGCTAATCAATTTTCCTGCGCGGCATAAAAAATGTTTGCAAAACATATCACGAAGATCGCGATAATTGCGATTAATATCTCGATTGGAAAGAAAGTGAGAACAAATTGCCGTAATTAATTGCCGCGATAAACTCGTCAATAATCTAATCATCGCGATAACGCGCGATCGAGTTTGCGATTCAAAGTATTAAAAAATCATTTCGTTAATGTCCAGGCGCCAGTTCGAGGATTTAATTCCACTTTTTATGCTTCGATCCTAAGTACAATAAGATCGGATCGACGAGAGTCAAGAGATCTGTATATTCGGACCTGCGATGAAGATGCTGGATAATTAATGACGCGAGCGTGATAATACGCTCGATGGTCGGCGATTGAATCGGAAACTCTTGAAATGGAAACGCTTGCACGCGAGGAAACGCTTAGATAGATCCATCGACGAGAATCCGCAATCATAACAGAGCCTCGACTATTTCGAGAACATGGCAGCGTGATCTTTGTTATTGGCTCGGGCAGACGGCTTCTTCTGCTCGCGGATTCGGATTCGGAGCAATAACATCACCATAAATTCATCGTGAACCATCGCGAGAGACTGACGCGTCTCGGTGCAACAACCACGTCGGCAGATAAGCGCTATCACATGCATGCCGGTACATCCAGAAATTATGGCGCGTACACAATAGCAAATGACGATAATGACGCCGGTCCTTGAGACGGAAGCGGAAGATAATGGACGGCAAAACTTGATCTCGCGACAATGAGAGTGAAATGAACACGATTCCGATCATACTTTTTATGTTACATCACGATACCAAACCGCTCAAGTGTCACTGATCAATATAAACAAAGAAGACACGCCGCTGCAACATGATAGATCAATAGAGACGGGCGCTAAAGATTTCTTTTCGTTATCGTTTATCGATCGTTATTTCTCTTTGTCGTTTTTGTACGGCGCAATTATTGGATAATTAAATCGCACGCCATAGCTGTAGGTTTCCTCCAATCAGAAAGCTCAATTATTAGAAACGGCTATTAATTGTTTAATTGGGAGTGGGTGATCATTGTTGTCAGTTATTGATATGTTAATTTGAACGAGATTTCAAAAGAGTCGGACTACTTTTATAAAACGCTTGGCGAGATCGGAGCATGCTTGTACAATGCACGGACAATGATTGCATCTGCACCAGCTGTATGCATTATTATTCACTTGTATCTTTCACGTGCCGTTATTGTGAATTGGAGCGTAATTTCCATTAAATGGCCGAGCGTATAATGTGAATACATAGGCTGAAAACAATCGAGTCTCATCGTAAAAATAATGACAAGATGTTGCCGACGACTAATCGCGTGTTTCATCGTTTCCTCGTAATTCGTTTCGTGATTCACCGAGTTCGAATACACAGCACTTTGGAACGTGATATTTAAGTAGACGAATTTTATGCGAAATGTAAACACATTGTATGTATTGTGTCATTTATGAAGTCGGCGCACAGCGAAATCGGGATTTTTAGGTTTCGAGCAAATAATAAGCGATATAAATCGACAAATGACATAATAAACATCGTCGCGATCGTGCTTACAAAGCATTTCCATAAAAAACCGCTGCCTCATGATGTTCGTAAAGCTTATAATATATTTTGAGAAACATCACACGCCCGTGAGTAACATGATCCATTAACGAGCTGCGGAACTTGATTAAAATTGACTGCGCAAAACAAATTTTTACATTTCATATGAATATGCAAGAGATGTCGTGGTGAAAAAAAAGAACGATTTCCTGTTGGGCATTCGACGATTTTGTGTCATGCTATTACAATAAACTCCATTTGTTGGATACATGAATGCGCTCTAAATTTACGCTGAATGCGATGACCAACTCTGCACTCAACAGATCAATCTTTGAAATTCGATAACAAGCGTGTAATAAAATCGCGCAAGCAGCTTTCCATAATCTCGTTCGTTTTTAACAATGGCACGTGTGCATACATGACGATAAAAAAAAGGCTCATATATACTTACAAGGAAATGTTATTATATAATATATAATAATATGTAATATTTTATAATAATATGTAATATTTTAATTGAAATGCGTATAATGTTGCTTCCCTTTCTCCTAATTAATTAATTAGTTAATTAGTATAGTAACTAATAAGTAATTAATAGAAAGTTAATGCGAAAATTCATGGTTTGTTTTAGCAGCGATTCCACTCGAGAGGAATAACACATATTTTATTTATATATTATTTGTCACGTTCTCCATACACACATACATTGATTTCTATCATCGGGAAAAATACCGGAGCATATGAACAATGATATCCAAAAGTAGGATAGAAAAAGGAGAGAAAAATAAAACAGGAGGGAACAGGAAGAGCGAGCAAGTATAAAAATCAAAGTCGGGCATCAAAATCGGCATCGAATTCGTCAGACACGAGGAAAATAAATTGTGACAGTTATCGCTGTGTCGCGTCTAATAGCTGAAAGCTAGGCCGGTTTTCCTTCTGTTAAATATTCAAATAAACAAAAATAAAAATGCATATGAACGGGAAAGATAACGCGCGCGCGTGATCTTGATGCTTAAACAGGAAATCAGCTTCTTGGAAGGCTTTGATCTTATAATCTGCAAAGGAATATGTTTTCTTCTCTGTCTACTGCTGCACTTTATGCTTGTGAATAGCGTACACACCTAACGATATCACTTAACGCTTACTTAATTTGCAGACGATAATTAATTCAGCTGCCGCTGCGACGAAATCTTATAACGGAGACAAACAGTCTCGGAGTGCAATTTTCGAAAGCGATCATCACGTCAAGCGGTGATTCGCAGTGCGTTATCTTACGTTAACTAATAAACAACGTAACAAATAAAAGATAACACGGAGATAAGAATTTTTCTCAAAATTGCAATTATTTACCTAGTAACGTAACGCAACACCGTCGCATATCATTGCGAGCGTGTATATCACATGCATTCGCGTTTCGCATGCGCTTCGCATAAAAAACACAACTAATGACAGCTATGTAACTTGCATAAGTTACAAGGCATCGATCAATTTCGAGTTACTTAACGATTCCTATACGCATCGACAAACGTACCGTGAAAAGCAACGGCGGCATATCCGACATGCGATTTATAAGAGTCGCGCTTCAGAGAACGTGTCGGGAATGTCGCAAGAGAACGGCAGCGTACTGCAACATCCTCGCGTGGTACGAAGTGTACGTTTGACCCGCGTACGGCGAACGCGAATGACTGCGATAAATCGGCGCACCGTAAAGATAATCACAATGATCCGTCTCCGGGTTGAGCGCATCGCGCTCGTATCCGCGAATGAAACTGCTTTCCTCCAGGCTACGTCAGGCAACACTTGCGTCATTTATCACGTATCTGTCGATCCCGTTATCTCTGCTCCGTAAAAGTCGCCAATGATAATGCCTGGGAAAGCCAATGTGATATCCGAATGGATCTCAATGCGCTGGCAAACGTGGAAACAGACGATGATCTTAAGACTCGCGCGCGAAGAGGATTATTCTTCTCGCATACACACAATGTGCTTTGTGCCGGATATCGACTGGCAAACAGGAACATGAAATGATTCTCTCCGTCGTTCTGAGGGATCAGCTTCAGAGGAAGCTCGAAGTTATCATTCTCAGTCGCGCTTAAATGCTTCTCCTTACGATTACCTCGCGGCCGCGAATGTTCAACGTCAATTCCGGATCATCAATGAACAAGTGGTAACATCTGGCCTTTCACATGACAGTAAAAATAATTTCACATTTCGAGGAAACCGGGGCGATTTATCGCGGCTTTCCGTGAACTTTTCTCGGCATCTGTCATATATTCCTTTTCGATCGCCAACGGATACCATTTGTCTGTTCTCTGCTTGAAGAGTTCGTCAAAAGAGACGCGATACGAACAAACGAGATTTGCTCGCCGAAATATCGCGACCGAGCGAAACGAAAGACCAAATCTAAATGTACACGAGCTACCGTAACCCCGGCGTCTTCAACAAATTACATTACTGTGCCCGCGAGTCACAAACAGAGCTTTAGAAATTTCTCGCTAACGTTTACTATCTTCCCAGAGTAGAAAAGAATCCTTTCGAATACTTGCAATAAGATTATGCACTCTTCGATTCACCAATTGCACGCAGTTCTTGATTTACGATCACCCGTGATTATAGCAATTACCAATTGACAATAATATTCACGATTCGCGGTTATCCGCAGTTATTCGTTATATTAATAAATATGATACTCTTCCGTCGATGCGCTGTTTGCTCGGCCCTATCGACGTTAACGAACGGAAACGTTCACGGGGAAGCACGCGATGCGTTTTTCGATTTCAAAAAAAAGAAAAGAGAGAAAGAGAGAGAGAGAAAGGAATATCGAACGCAGATGAGGCAGAAGGAGAAATGGGATGGATCGTGTTCCGTCGTTGTGCGGAATGCCAGCCATGCAGTCATACGTCGGAAACCAATAATAAACCGGGAAACGTTATCGCAGTTATAACGTGAAAATATCCGGGAGAATACGTCAGAATTCATAATAAAAGAAATCCTATCGCGACATTTTCGGAACGACTGTATCCATAATATTTTTGGCTCGTGTTGATCTCTGTTAATCGGCGATGATTCGCCAACGATCGTCTCGGATGAAAGGATTAAATGTGACGCCCGGGTATGCACTGGTCGAATTTATTCGAATTTATTTGTTGATAAGGAGCAGCATATTCATGAGCAAAAGTTTACCTTCTTTTCATTTCCGGCTCGCTTTCGGAACGCGACTAAACGTATCGTCGTCTTTGATACGTTCCATATTTCCCTCTTTCCATATTTATCAGCGGAACATATAAACATATAGGAACATAGGCAGGAACGTATATATGTAACGTCTATGCAAAAGATAATATAATAAATAAGACCAATTCTTATTCATGAGGATGTGCAAGTATGCATCGGTCAGCGCGACGCAAATCTGCCGCAGCTCCAGTTTACGTAACTAATCCGCTCCACAATCGGAAACTCGGTGAACGCTGACATTTGCGGCGGAGCGTCTTACGATGTGTTATCACAAAGTATTATTACCAGAGCCTAGTGACTGTGCCGAGCACACTTGGCTTCTGCATGCGACCATGGCAGACGGCAGCTTCTTTTCTCTTAATGTCGATATACTGATGTGGACCATTTATCGACATGGCTAAACCGCGCCGCACGTGGCTAAAGCAGCAGCATAATAAACACGGTACACGAGCGGAGTGCATCGGCGACAGGTGACGACAGACTACGACAGCCACACGTAACGATAATAAAAACCGCTGATCCGCATGAGAACAATCCGTACAGATACTTGCGCTCTCCTCTCAGGCATTCCTCGTGAGGTGTTCTCGCATGATCGAGCGCAATCGGAGCTAATCGAATCGCTGCCGGCGATTATGGCAAACGCGCGAGAACCCCGCATCGCATCGTTTTTCGATTACGGATTCCTGTAGATTTCTTTCCCGGGGAATTCGACAAATATTTTTCTCCAACGATTGTTGCGCGAGGTATCGCTAAAATGTCGGACTTAACGAACAATCCTCGCGAGTGAACGTTTGATCCGTTTGTGGATTCGCATTCAAGTTCTTGGAAGTAAACTGCGCTTTGACGCAGCCTCAGATTCAGACGCAGTTATCAAGGATATCCGATGCCAAAAATAAATGAGTTCCACGCTAGGAAAGTAGGTTCATATAGGGAGAGACGTGGCGCCAAGCCGCCACTCGCCCCCGCCGAGACGCCCACATTACGGATTTCGAGATATATCCCAGAGATATTTATCAATCTTCTCTTCTCTGCGAAGAGATTGGCCTTGTACTTGATTCGCCATTGTCCGGCTCGCTTTTTCGGATTTGTGGAGGGACTTTCCGCGAATAAACGGAAGTGACGTGCTCACACGTACGTCAGAGAAAGAATTTGCAAAAACACGATAGTAAAAGCAGAATATGTATAAGAAAAAAATTAACAAAGTCGATAAGAAATTATGTTATTGTAATTTTTGACATAAATTTCACGCAATTTTCCATCTCTTTTTATATATATTTACATATATCATTGCATATATTAAATTTATATTGATATATCGTTAACTCTGAGGTTCTATTCGAAAATAGGAGAAGCGGATCTATCTATTCGTTTCTGTTTCAATGATTAGCGTACTGGAAGAAAACGGGACGTGATAAAGATAAGTCGATAAGAAATTCGAACTGGCTCGATCGATCTCAACTTCCGAGTTTAAAATAGCGGATATGGAAAGTTAAGTAGAAATTAGATTTGTAACTCTTACCGTGCTGCTCGTAGTGCTTTAAGAGTCTTTCCAAGAAGTTGTCTTAAGAAACAACTATTGAACTACTGAACTAGAATTCCCAATCAAGATTATATAGATGCAAATCTGAAGAACATAGATTTCATGTACGAAATCCATAAAAATTTTCACAAACGGATGCTGTAATTCCTGAGAAACTCCTGTATGCAACTTTCAACATTTTTCTAATTTCTGATAAAAGATAACAACATACTCTACAAGACGAGCGCGAAAGAAATGAACATTTCTGGTTCTAGTGCAAATAAAGATTCTTCATATCCGCATGAATATCATAAATGATAATATTATCAAAAAGTAGTAAAATGAGTTATCTAATTGTAAGTAAAACGGTTTCTGTAAAAGCGTAACACACTGTCCTTCGCATTCCTTTTATCTATTAGTGGGTAGGATGAAAAATTACACAAAGCAACATAATATACATGACAAGGCGAACGATAAGAATGAGTCAGTGGTGATAATATCTAATGCTACGTATAAAGAGACTGATTATTTATTTGGCAACTACTCTTTACACTCACACCTTAAATGAAAATAACGAGAAGACGACAAAAGTACATCTGTATACATCATCGAAGATGACGTATACGTAATCGGCGGAAAATTAGTCACTTTACAAACATCATGAAATAGCTAATTGGAAAATTGCCATAAAAATTCCCGGTATCGTAATTTAAATAATTCATTAAACAATTCATCAGCGATTTTTCGACATTCCTCTATAAATCTGTTCGCGAAGCGCCCTTGCATCGCGCACGAATTTCGCATACACGTAGGCATGATAGACCTTTGAAAAGTCTAAAATCGAAAATACTTTAGAACCGGTTTTTGCATGAAATTGCGCAAATGTAAGTATCCACACGTTACGCATATATACATGCGGCCGATAAAGATAATGGTTTTGCATTGACGTTTGTTATAAATGCGCCGACTACGCGCGAGCTTCACTAGTACGATACAATAGGTTGCACATGTGCTTATTTTCATAGTAACACCATGAAGCTGCAAAGTTATACAAATATATATTTACTGATTGTCCTGCTGTGCACGTTTGCCATGACCAATGCCGCGACTAGTAAGTTTCACTCAGAATTATCTCACGTAACGCTAATCGAAACTCTTCCCTTTGATAACTCTCCTTTATCATTTGTACAAAATCGTAAATTTACTTGCACGTACATTAAATGTCAAGCTAGTTGCGCATAGTATCTTATTTTGCGTCGGTCATTGTCGATGAGCGCAATGCTTCATGATTTGTCAGTGAACGTCTCTGTCAAAGTTTCTCATGTGACATATGCACGAAACGAGACATTGATCTCGAAAGTTCGATTCTCGCTCGATTAATACAATTCCAATGATCTTTCAGCAAATAACAGCAAAGACCACGCAATCGACGCGAAAGATGTGGAAAAGGACCTCGACAAACTGGGCACGTGCCTAAAGGAAACGAAAACCTTCGGATCTCTTATATCGGAGATCGTCCAGATTATGAGCCTGATTCTCTTTGTCATGCCCGTGCAACTGAAAGACCAATACTTCATGTATATAAACAGCTTCGCTGCATTGGCAATAAATCTGATATTGCTACTGAGCAAATGGGCAGAGAAATTTTCAATGGTGTTAATGCCGCTCTTGGAATTACGTCTGCTGGCTCGCTAAAACGAATATGAAATTAAGAAATTAAGTGCCAGTAGGCTGGCACTAATGATGTAAACGATAATCGACACGATTATTGTTATTTAAATGTAACGCACATACGTAGCATACAGTGCAAGTGGCAATTATATATCGATGAATTTATTTTTATTTATTGTGTATCTCGTTATATTTAATTATTTATTCGAAGGTAACGTATGAGTAAATTGTAGCGACAAAATGGAGAAGAGTGTGTCAAATAAACGTAACACGTAATCAAAAATAGCCTCTAGAAATATTTTGACCTTCGAAGCGAAATGCGAACAAAAATGTAAAACATATCAGATGTATGATTCGAAAACGTATTGAAATAAATATAATCGAGTTGTAAACATAAATACAATAAAGAGCATTGATAAACTTGCGGCCAGTTATCAGTTGTAAGATTATCAAAACGATTGTACAAGAGCTCGCAGTGATAGTAGAACTTGTTGATCAGACGGCGCATGAGTTGTTGCGTTTACTAGGAGTAAATAAATCTCCGTAGTCAAGCGGAGTGATTTTGCCACCCCCGTCGAACATATAGATTAAGGACGAAATCGAGTTATGTAATTCTGTTATATGCTATGTCATATGTAAACGTCATAATGTCATGTATTATTCAGCGGAAGCATCATCGTTTTGTTCAATAGTCGAGCTTAGCATAATACTTTACGTAAACATGAATCCGAATACTGCTTATCTTAAGGTAAAATTACTGACTTTTTGCAATGAGATATTCGCTTTAGTCACACGTTTTTGTTTAACATTTGTACGTCACACGTTTCCGTTTAACATTTGTATGTCATTGTAAAATCGGTTGAACTATTTGAAATGCATTTTGACAAACATCAACAGCTGTATGCTTTATCTATCAATTATGCCGCATTTTGCTTTATCATTTGTTATTTACCAGTTAATAATTAGGGATAACTGGAAATGTGCGATTTTATTTGTCGCGCGCATCAGTGCGCGGGCGAATGAAACGTTAGATCGCAGCGAAATAACAAAGGCAAAATCGCGATTTATCTCGCAATATTATCTGCACTTTGTACATCAGCACATAGTTCCTGATCGTCTCCATAATCTACCGCCAACTGGATTATCGAACGTATAATTACGAAGAAAATGCGTACATAAACATGTGCTGAATAATACGCGATAATACGAGAATACATATGTAGAAATGCAAAGACTATGTTCTCTGGCGTAATATCGATCATGTAACGAGTCGGATCTCAATATATCGCATCAATTTTAATTTCACGTCTTCTTAGAAGTATCCTAAACATTTCGTTCAATTTTATGCCACTGTTCGTCACCACTTGTCTCTCTTTGTGTTTGCTAGAAAACGAAAGACTTGCGTCACAACATCATTAAATCCCCTTGAACTTTAATTTTTCTCGTTGAATTCTTGAAGTTCCTTCATTCGAGATACAAGTCTTGCAAGATTAACTTGTTAAAGCATCGTCGATTGCAATATATAAAACGGCGATATCACAATAAATGAAGCAAAGTCGAAGATCGATAGAGCGAAAGACCGATAGGCTCGATTAGAGCGCTCGATAACCAACATCTCTTGACGCGAGCAACGTTTGCGTGAGATCGTTCAGATTCGCGTCTTGCACAAGTATTTCGGTGAATATTGATGATTTATTTGTGCACCCGTGAGAGGGAAAGAGACGGACGCAGATGCGATCACGCGGGATGCGCATGATACGGGATACTCGGCAATACGATCGAAGAGCACGCGAACCCTTAAACTTGTGAGGAAGAGGTTAAATGACTGGGCGTGATAACGCCTCATTTATTGGATCCTCTCATCGGTCATTGCGCGAACGATGTTGTTATCAACGCGATTTCTTCGGACATATATCCGGCGGCGGATTCTCCGTTCCGAATTCTTTTCGCGAAATTGTTATCTTGAGCGACAATTATTGATTATAAGTCGAAATGACTTAAGTTGAAGCCGTCGGGCACTTTTGACTTTAAAGGCTGATGGCCTTTGTCTTAACTAAACGATCTCGCGGAGTCGAGTCTTGAAACAACGTTTCCGCAAACGCGACGAATAACACGACGCTCCGCTGCTTATCGTCCATTCTTCAGATCCATTCGGCGTCCTAATCCTTCCCAGCGAGAGACGGATCTCCTTGTATGTGCGTTCAGGTGTTAAATGACAAGCAAAACGAACAAGGAGGACTTTTTAACGCAACGGATCGTGGACAACGCTAATTTGTTCGAATTGCAGAGGTAAAACTTTGTGAAAAGTCTCACGGGCGGGACCGAGTGCGAAGACGCGAGTAAATGTTTGTCGCGGGCATCTCAAAAATGAAGATGTATTAATGCCCGCAATGGAAAATTTCTCAGTCTACCATGGGTGTTCTACAAGGTATTCGCAAGGCATGACGATATCTCGATCACGCGGTAATGTATTAAACATTTTTCCGTGATGCACAATCGTGATAAAAGAGCGCGCGCGAGATAAAATAAATATCTTAGTAATTGAAGAGGCATTTCGTCTCGTAAATGCGTTAATTGTTGCCGCAATTTGTAATAAAATATGCGCGATGTCTATTTAGAAATACGTATCTTTTTCGAGGCATTTGCATAGTCACATGAGTATTAACATGCCATTATTAGCGTAAATTCGTTGTATTGCATGCTATCATTATAGCGTAACCACATGTATAACGATCGGCTTATTCACGCCGAGTCTAACGATGAGGTCACGAGTCCTCGTCGTCGATGTAGGTCAATTAATTCGTATCGATTTTCTTTGAGGAGCAACCGACGCTCGCAAGGACATCCTTCGAATCAGCGTCCGGTATGCGGATTGTCCTTTCCAAAAGAGGGGGAAGTGAAGAGTGTTTGCGTACTCTCAACGGATTCGGGATTACACAAAGCTCAATGGCACATGCGATGTCTTAGTAAAAATATTTTTTATCTCTCCAAGAAATGGGAAATTTCATGAGATCACACGTGCGATGTGATGTACACGGTTCTCTCGGCACGAGCGATTCCCAAATCGGATTTTACGTCATTCGAGAAAAATACGTAATTACGTACGTCGTTGTAAATGCTAATCGCGTAATTTAAAACAAAAAGTTGCCGAACTCGAGGTTCGGAATAGAATATCAGGGAAATCGGATCGCGAAATTCGCGGAATCGCCATTTTCTGTCGGCTTTCGGCTCTTGTAGAACTGCGCCCGCATGCCAGGTATAAAAACAAACTGTAAACACGTACTCCAGACGCACATATAAATAAATCGGGGTAAACTCGCCGGAGAGGATATTCGATTTCAACACGAGTGCAATCTCGAAGTCGATAAGTAAGTCGTCGTTCGACCTGCCGCGAAACTTGACGCAAGCGTGCAAGCGATATCAATTAAAAGCGTTAGCAAATCTGACATACTGGAGATTCGTTTCTCATGCAGCTATCATTTGACGGATCGATCTGTACGATTCTAACAGACGCATGTAGCAAGGATGCTAGGTCACTTTATCTTCGTAATGATATGCGACATCAGAAATAACGTAATCTCAATCGGTTCCATGTGGGCGAATACATGTAGGTTTCTCTCGCGTTTTCGTTACCGTGTTGCTACAACGATACAAAATAATGTTGTATGATCTTTGAAAGCGTTGCTTACAGCGCTTACGAATGCCTGGTATCCGCTATTCGCATACAATGGAATGAATGCTGGCTGAAGCGAGTCTGTCAACGCAGCCACGCGGAATCGATGGATTTACACACGAGCGCTTCACTTGGCACACCCCCGTTTCGATTTCGAAGAGAAATCGACCTTCGTGCATAATCAGTGTGTAGTCTCGATAATTCGATCATACACTTTCCGGATACGGATCCGAAACGTAGACGAAATCTCCTTTGCTTTCGCCGCTTCGCGAAACGCGCGATGCAACATGCGATGGTTCTCGGTTTAACATTTTCGCCTGGTGACCTCCTGAGGGTCAGCCATGAGGGACAGGGATCCCCGTTGGAACAATTAGCAATTCACAGGTACTCACTTAAATCGGGGAAAAACAGTGCCAACATCGGTTATCCTACGTCACGTAGGCGGGTCAAGGTAGTGCGTTCGCGAGACGAGATACGTGACCCAGCAGATTTGATGAAACTAGTGCAGAAGGTGATGAAAGTAGCTCCAAAACAAACGCGCCTCTTGAGATTAACGAGAATAGATTAAAACGCCATTCGTCAGTCGATTCTGATACTTCGATGCGGAAAAATGCATGTCAAGATGAATTATGAGCGAAGAATTAATAGCGATAGTTAAGAATAATAAAAGCATAAAAGTAGAGAAGAAGAAAGACTGAAATTGATATTTGGATTAAGAGATACTTGGATTGAGATAAACGAAAGATTGTGCACGAAAGATTGTGCAAAATTCCGTAAAAATAATTAATTCGTAATTCTTTACGTGACTTTTCATTTCATAAAAGTGGTACGGATATATTTACATAGTTTTATATTGATTGAATAGGTAGGGAATAAAAAAGTTTAGTTATTTTTTTCTTACGCATCAAGCAATTTTCCAGCGGACTCGAGCTCCTTTGCAACTTATGCAACAAATTTACACAATTAAACTTTCTTCGCTTTGACTGAGCGGTATTTCCATCGGAAAGTTCGATATCTCGAACTGACGGTGGATTTTGCATACGATAGTCGTAAAAAGTAACAACAAAAGAAGACAGACTCTCTTTGCGAATGAGTCACACACGTATCTCATTAGTCCGATATGTAAATGAAAACGACACGCTATTATAACAAATGACTAGGATTACGGCGTATACAGTTATTTACATCTGAAAATTGTCAGTTGCTGTATAATCAACATGAGTCATATGCGTAAATGCGTAATGCATTCGGGATACCGTTGGAATGCTTTCGATTAAAAAACTTCTTAAATTAGAACTGACACATTTTTAATAAAAATGTCGCAGGAAATTTAGTTAAGCACGCTAATAGCTCTGTCATCTGCTAACATTAGAGCTCTCGTTTCTTAATCGCGACGCAATCATTCTCTGAAAATAATCGCATCGCCTTCGACGGCCGTTCCTCCGCTCCGCTGAAATCGCTCTTTCAGCGAGTAAATGCGAGAGCAAATGGTGATTTTCTTTTCAGAATACGCGCGAAAGACGAAAACTGCGGAGCTATTTGTCTTCGGTTCAATAAACAAGACAACGCCGTGATTTAATTTCTCGAGTCGTAAGCGGGTGAAAGCGACCGAGTGATGGTGAATCGATGGAGAATTCGCATCCGTGAGACCGATTCAGCGAACCGAAAAAACGCTTGGTCCAAACAGTTCCTGGCTCAAAGGCTTATTATTTTCGATAATACGTCACAATGCTAAATTTTTCATTTTAGCTCGATGCATATAAGAGAAAAATTACCTTTGCCGAAGCGCGTTACATAAACACTCCCGAAGCTTGATTCGAAAGAATCAAGATTCTTTTTCGCAGAATGCGAGATTATTTATTTATCCATAAAATAATCAAATGCCGCTTTAATTAATAAGATTGACAAGATTGATAAAGAAACCTCGAGACCTCTTACACTCGACACACTCTCTCTCTTTCTCTAGTTGCCTTAATTTATCAGCCTCTAGACTTTCCCTTTCTCTAAACCGGCATGCTAGTCATTTCGCTTTCAGTGCGCATTCATGTAGACGTCATTTTGACAAACAAGGAGGATCGACGTTTTTTGCGTGCGTCACACGTACCGAGGACAAACGGGTGACGTTTCTTCAGCAAAAAGAAAGTACGGAATTGACGCGATCGGTGGCACTTCGTATTACGGATGCAACGGATGAAATCGCATAGCAGTTGAAAACGATATGCATTACACTCGTAAATGCGCATGGTCTGCGTTTGAGCAGATGAATAATCCACAAAGTGAGAATAAGCGCGAGACATTTATGGTAGAAAAGGAGATCGCGTCGGCGAACAAAGAAAACGGAAAGAACGAATGTACATCCTCTGCGCATTCTATATATCTAGAAATAAGCAGTTAAAAGCGCCTTTATAATCGAGTGACTTTAATGAGCTATATGAGGAAGCAAAACAGCGAAAAGTGCCCACGAGCGGGCAAACAAAAATCAGCACAAAAATTTAACTTTCTTCCGGCTGTGATTCTCATCCGGAAAAACTGCCGTTTCTTTGCGCCGTTATTCTGGTATTACTGGCGTTAAAGATGATAATCGAGTATCTGATATTCTAAATATCTGACATTCTCTTTAACATTACGATGAAATATTGACTTATCGCGCGATTCCCGTTTTCCTACTTATGAAGTAGCCTATAACGGGCTTAAATTCGCTGTTATTAACGTTCTATCTTTGCTAACGCAAGGACTTACAAAGCGCAGCAAGTTTGCGGTAAATTCGCTTAATCTCGCAACAGTAATTAAAGAACCGCGAGCAGACTGAAGAGGAGTCTTTAATAATTTTCCTCTAAGAATGATGGCGGTTTCATGGAGAAATGAGATTTTCGCTCATGTTAGCCTTTTTAATTGCGTTCTCTTGTGCTAAATCGATATTTTGTGGTCCATAAAAATATTCCGGAAAATCGCAAGATTGCTTTGAACAGAATATAGAATGTCTCGGAGATCGCCAGCAGTAGCATTACATTGGGTATTACAGATGGAATTGTTTGTGCAGCTCTTCCCGAAATTAGTGAAACTTGAAATCTCCCGCACGTTTGTTCCAATTTTTCTAACGAACTCTCTTCAGGAAAAATCCCAATTAATTGACGGGCACCATCTACACGTAACATTTTCAGACTCCGCTCGAAAAATGGATGGAAAAAAGAAATACTGATTTAAGAAGGCTGCTGAAAGAAGGCAAAAATTTCCGTGGCCAGAAAGTGCAAAAGACAAACAACGCGCGCTAGATTTAATAAAGCCGGCAGATTTATTTTCCGCGAAATTATGAGCTCCCTTTAGAGATTTTAATAAATCTATATTTTTGCCGTGTTCAAAGAGCTTTAATTATTATGCCCGCGCGTTATGTCTTGGCATCTGCTCTTCCAAGAATCGTTTCAGGGAGCTTCAGTAGAAGAAGAAATGCCCTCCGGAAGCAGAGCAATGTACGTCTTCATGCGGCGTTCATTCTTCGAATTCTCGGTTGCGAGAGGTACAAAGAAGTAAAACACGCGAATAAATATTCCATCCGATCGAAAGACATATTCATATTCTCGCGAGTAATTTCCAATTTACGCGAAAAGTAAACGAGAAAAGTTCCGTGTCAAGTTCCTGTGAAATTTCCCTCTATCGACAGGAGCTTTCGTAGCCATGCAAACTTTCTCGATAAAGTACACGCATTGTGAAGGAAACGAATTAAATATTCCATTTCCATCCTCGAACATTCCAAGAGAAAAAGAGAAAGAGAGAGAGAAAGAGAGAAAGAGACCTTTAATTTCTTCTGCCTTTCATCGCTCGTATCGACTTAGCTCGATATCGATTTAGGCGCGCACATAAAATTGCAATTTTCTTCGCTGTCATTGCAACTCACAAAGAGCGAGCGAGAAAATCGTGCTCGAACACGATTCACGTTTTCATGACGACATTTTGCCGCGACACGGTCATGGAAATTGGAAATCCCCGCAACCGGAATGCAAGCGATTAACGATCCGCGCGGAAATTGCGCGGCTACAATGTCGAGCACGTCATTGAGAAACAATTGTTTCCGCCTGCATATGATAAGTATCCACATTAGCCGTTGATAAAGAGAAAATATGGCTGCGTCTAAACGCAGGAGTATATTGAAATTCTTTGACGTCACACAGCCGCGGATTGAATCCCGATTAATATTTGGATTTCCGAGTCCTCCCGAGGGAATGAATAATCCCTTTAGGCGGTCTGGCTTCGCTGCTGGCGATCGTGTAATTTCCGCATCTACGATCGTGTAATCGAATGATTTCTCACGAGCACGCGAAGATTATCCATCTCCCATAAAATAAAAATTGGAGATCAAATGGATAAAGAGAAGTTTGTCAACATTATTAACATTATCAGACACGACTATTCGCAGAAGTGAACCGTTATTATTACGCCGATAAAAGCAATGCAAAATATATCCCGTCATCGTTTAAATCATCGGCTTATACGTAATTGTCGATATAAGCGGTAATTGATTTTCATGATAAATCAATTGCGCGTGTACGCGAGATTACTGTAAAAACGCGCGAGATATTCTTCAACGCCACATTCCATAAAATGAATGATAAAGTAAAATGACTTATCTCTTAAACTCTTCCGCGTGAAAAAGAGAATAAGGCAAACATCTTTTAATCCCTGGCTTTCCGCCGAATGCGATTCTTCTTCCGCATTCACGCATTACTCGTCATTCCCGAGAAATTCATTCGAGAACACAAAGATCTGATTTCAAGCAACTTCGTGATCTTCGGATTTCACGTAACTTTTTCTATTTGATATCATTCGAATAACATATTCCTAAAAAGATCTGAAACATTCTCGGAATATCTTGCGTATGGAGCAAGATATAATGCACAACAGAATCTCTTTGAGACTTGCACGAGAGATCGAGTTGAGAAAACGTGCTGAAAGGATTTGAGAGAGAGAAAGAGAGAGAGAGAGAGAGAGAGAGAGAGAGAGAGAGAGAGAGAAAGAGAGAGAGAGAGAGAGAGAGAGAGAAACAGAAAAGAAGCAAAGAGAAAGGAGAAATATAAATGAATAAGAACGTACCTTCAGGGATGCCATATCAGATACGGATCGATGCGTCTGAATGGTTTCCAACTGGTCTAAGCACCAATCTAACTCCTCTATCGTCTCCACAGCTAATTTCATGAAGGGCTCCTCTGAAAAATCGGAAAAAGCAAATTTAATGTCACATGAAAGCGCAGATATGGGTGGGCAGCGTTAAAAGATTTCATTTGCCGAGATTGATTTTCATTTATGACATTAATCGAAACTGAATGAGCGTCTTTGGAAAATTCGGTATTATTAAAACGTATCTGTGAAACTTGATGGGATTCTTTAAGAATAAGAATAAATCCATATATGTATTAAGGTGAAATTATTCTAAAAATTGTAAGACGCCTGAGTGATTGTTATCCCTTTCTAATAATTGATGATATTTTCGGAAGCGAAAGATACAAAGTACACATATAGAAAGATAGCGTACACCCAACAATGATGAAACGGCAATTTTCTTTTAAGAGAAAGATTGAGAGAATTAATCTGGAGAATTCTCGAATTCGCCCATGAAAAAATTATGCACAACATTTATAACTGTGATAGCTGATACTTAGAGATGCGGCATGAAAAATTCCCAAAGAAGAAAGTTACAAAAAAAGTTTCCAGAAGTTTATCGGAGAAGATGAGGCTGCGAGTTGATATAATATTGATGAAGGGACGAAAACAAAGTTTCCCGCCAAGCAAAGAGGGATCCGAAAATCTCGTGTGTACGTGATGCACATTTCTGAATAGGATGACAAAAGTTTCGGCCATTGCTAATCGATATTTAATAAATATGTCCGGGTGGTACACATGCTATGCCACTCGAAAGTAATAAAAATAGAAATTAGCAGAAATTATAGACTTCCCGGGATAATTATCCAGTCGAGTAATGATGACGCCACGCGATCGAATCGTTAAATGTCGGAGAGACACTGGATGAAATTTTCCATTGATAAACTGAGAGAAAGTAATTAACTCTCGCTGGTTTATTAAATATGACGAAAATTAAATCACTGAAAATTATCGGGAGGAACGCTCGGCGCAAGCGTGTAAACTAAGAGTACCTGAAGACTCGGCGAAAAGACTTGGCCAACAAAAAAAACGCAACAGTTAACTTTTTATACTTATAATGAGTCGTTTCTTTTTTTACCTCCTGGCGCCAAAATCCGTGGCTGCGGCGTACTGCTGCCCTGCTGGCCGCTACTCCTTCGTGATCTATAAGAAGCGATGAAGAGAATCAATCGAAATTCAACGGAACTACTCGTTACGATCAATAAAACGGAAATGGTAATCTACTTACTTGTTCGTCGGTACATTTGTGAGCGACAAGAAATTATTCCTGACCGAGCGTAAAGAAGCAAGAATCTGTGCGAAGGGTGTAACAATGAGGTCCTCGCCATGGCTGTAATCGAAAGAGAAAGCACAATTAGTCCTCGATGTCGCATCGATCCGCACGAGTCGAAAGGGCGAGGATTGACGGTTTTGCCGTACGCATATACATGCCTCTCTCTTATCAAGGGATCACTGTCTCATTCGCTCCGTATAAATAACGCGCGGATGTAATGGCTCGATAACGTGAATACAGATTCTCGTTTCGTGATCCTCGCTCGTATGCGTGACGTGTGCACAAACGCAGACACTTGCTCCGCTTCGTCACGTGTGCTAAGATCGTCGGGTGAAAGAAAGGTCAAAGAAAGATCAGAGTGCACACTGGCGAGCGCGCGTGATCTCACGCGCGTACCGCTTCAATTCAATGAACTTTCATTCTTCTCGCGATTCAAGGTAACGCGCACCTTTCGCGTGATTGGTGACATCCGGATAAAGTGTATCCTTAGAAGATAAAAGAGCGGACTGCGCGTAGAAACGTAGAATCCCTTTGTTTGCCGAGAGGCGGTTTGTTGCGCGGCTTCTCGCACGTTTTGCAGGTATTGCAGTCGCGGGTGAACTCGGTGAACTCCATCAGCTTGTATGCTGCGCGAAACAGATACCTGATCAGCAAACGAAGAATTATCTTGCGTGACCTTTGTTTGGAAACGCCATGATATTATTATCTTACGCATCTCTCCTGCTATCGATTGCGCATAAAGCAAACTGCTGCGCTATTGTGCCGGTTCAATCTCACGAAGCAAGTATCCAATTTTTTCTTTTATGCGAAATGGGAGCGTCCAGGGGACGATCCGATTATGTATCATGCTGATTTCATCGCGTGAGTTGCATTTTATTTTATTTCTTTCCGCAAACACTCGACTTCGCTGCTCGTATGAAATTAAGCGATGTGCTTTCAAATATTCCGCATAAATAATATCATCGTCGATTGTTCGTCGATGATCTTATTTTGTCATCGTATTTTGACATCACTGTTCTTATTTTATATGTTCGATTTTTCTGTGACTTTTCTGTGTTATTATGACGATCACGCGCAATTATATTTGTTTAGTCACTTTACGTTATTAATGATAATATTTTGCAAACGTGCTGATCATAAATCAGGAAATAAAAGATTTTCGCGAGATATTATAGAATCAGCGCACTTTCGCTGAAGTTCATAATTACAGGCATGTATTGAATTTTATAATTGGATACATGTCTGTATAGGGTTACAATCAGTGAAATTCGATTGAATGATATCAATCGTACTCGAGTGTTGAAAACAATTAATTATGTGCATGCGTTATATCGAAATTATTAATAATCCTGTATGAAGATATCATGAAATTAAACAAATCTTAGATAATTTATACAACGCATGATAGCGACAAAATTTCGATAGGAAAGTGTAAAAAAGTATAAAAACTTATATGTTTTATATGTTTTACCTGCATGTAGTTTCTGAGAATATTTCTAAATTGGAGGATATATGATGTATTTCTTCTAAAAAGTTTTCCAACAGCTTCTTTTTGAATGTTAGTATATCCATTGTGATCGCACTCAAATGAAACGAATAAAAGAAGAAGAAATGAAACTGATGAACCTTGTGTACCTCATGTGTATTTATATGTGTATAAGATCTAGTTAGAAGAGAAGGGGAGAAGAAAAAAAGAAAAGATATAATTAATTGTTACTAGCATATGTATACTACAATACAATATGTCTGCTATAATTGCCAACTTGAAAGACAAATACCCTGCCCATTCATAACATCTTTTCGTTCAAAAGATATCTTCATTAAAGGAACTTATGTGCTGGACTATAAATAGATTTTCTGAGAAAATCTGCAAGATATCTCTTTATAGGGATTTTTTTTATATAATATAAAAAAAAGGTATGGTAAATGGAATGTTATAAATGCTGTACAATAGAACAACAAAAAATAAGTAGTTTATCCATGCACACAAAGTCAAAGGTAATGAATTCGATTCGCTTAATCTATTAATAAACTTTCTTCACGCTTGAACTTTTATTATATTCAATATCTGGTTATAGTTCAATATATGGTTATAGTTACATATTAAATGAACCAAAAGGAAGAAAAATTTCTAATATCCAGCTCGGCATCGCATTGCTCATGCGTGTGTGCGTGCGCAGTAACACGATAGATTATACCTACTTATAATCTCTGATCGATAAGAATGACGCAGCCTGGCGTTTCAAAGTATCCAAGTTACGCTGCTTCATCCGTTACGATTTACTTTGTTGCTCGTTAGAAAGCACCCCTTCGAAAAGGGCTGTCAATGGCGCTCGATGATCGATCGATCATCCGAAGAAGGAATAACACCGCTCCAGATAGAACGCATTTTATTTCCTCGCTGCTCGGCAGCTCCCCGCTAATGAAGGGAATATATTATCCGTGAAATTGTGTATACGGCCAAGAAGGGAGATTCGCATGATGTAATTGGCACGCGATCATTATTCATCCCCGGCTTCTCTCCCATTCCGGCAGAGAAAATTACGTTTCCTCCAGTCGTCCGAGGGCGAACGTTCGGGGGGCACGGAATAATTTCGGCAGTTATCCATCCCACTTCATTATGTGTAGCATGTGAATGACGCCTGTCGCGCCAAGGAATCTTCGAGGACGACGCAAATCAGACTGCCATCAGACAATTCCTAATCAGCTACGTTTGTTCAGCGATATCGAAAACAATAAACTGCATCGCCGGAAGAGACACGAGTAAGCCAGTGGCTTAACGAAGAGAAATTGTATGTTTTAATTTATCTGTCTTGCGCTTTGTCTGGCGATTGGATGGTCATGTAACAAGATTGGTGCTTTATTAATACCGCACCTCCTGTGATTCGTCGAGAGATTCAACTCGCATGCATATCGAAAGCCTAACGGCATTACTATATGATTATAAGCAAGTTTCTCCTGAGATACGATAATATCGGAAAGCATTTTTCTTGCTTCTAAATATCACGCGCCTATTACAATATCGCGCGCACAAACGAAACTCGCGTTCTAAAACTCAGTAAGTCGCAAGGAAATCGTACGATAAGAGAACGCGTTATTATTCTTGGTATTGTACATAAACGATGAAAGCATACTTCCTAACGTGAATATCCTCTCATTATTCTAATGACAACGGCAACATTAGTATGCTTTAAGATACGCAATTAAGATATGCACGATTCCGGAACGAATCTTCCTAAAGGATCCTATGGACGACAAATATTCGCTAATTCTAATTAATTGCAAAGAGAGAGGGAGAGGCACGGAGTAACAAAGGAAATTAGAGTGGCTGATGCGCCAAAAAAAGTACGCTGACGGATGCGCATAGAATTAATTTGATTAATCCAAAATGCGTAATATACGAAAGTTGATTATGCCGCGTCCACGTGATGCAACGTTCGGAGAGTAATTCATTTAAGTCATTAAAGATTCATTTGGAGGAGAGAATCTCCTCTGATCCGAAACGATAGATGTTTTGCAAGAAATTTCTTTAATGTTACCTCGTCGTAACGTTACGTGTATTAATCGCACGCGCCCGCAGGATATAATAATAAATTTTAATTAGACAATTCGCAAGCGCGCATTGAGCTACGCAACGGAGATACATACGGTATCGATACATAATATGTACATATATAATAAACCCGTTGTCCGCCTATAAATATTACTGGAAGGTCATAGGTCACGGGAAATGCCGGCGGAAAGCTGTCTTCTCTATTGAATGGAAAGTCCCGTCATTAAGTAGCTAAAAATACACTCTCGCACGGTAGATTGGCCGGAATCACACCACAAACGGATCAGGTAGCATCATATAGACAAGGTTCGTGACTTCTCGTGTCTTTATAATCATAATTTTTATGAGGGATTAATGTAGAGAAAGAGAAAGAGAGAGAGAGAGAGAGAGGGAGAGATTAAATTGATGTAAAAAAAAAAAGAAACATCTTTGGGAGCAACTTTCCTCTCGATGAGACCTTTTTTTTATTGCTCTTCCCATGCACTTTCCCGGCACGTTCCTGGACGCAGCGATATAAATCCTCGAAAGAGGATTTCCCTCTGCGAAAGAACGCGGGAAATAAGCGACGATCTAATTGTACCTCGCGCTGTTGTTTCGTCGGCAATAAGGAAATACTGGGAAGAAAAAGAAGAAGAAGAAAAGCGACGAGCATACTCTTTTCCGCACAATGACAGGATATTGCGATATGAAATGAGTCTTGCGTCGGTTACCCCTGGTTAACGGGGATAACGGAAACACGACGCTCCTCCATCCGGGAATCCATTTTACCTTTGCCGTAATATTCGCATTGTGCGGTCGAGTGCCGCGGATTAGTCGAGGAAAGAATTCCGCCGTGATGTCTGGTATCATGCGCGCCAACATCGTAACAAGCTCACTCTCCTCGGTACGATGGACAACAGCGGAACGAAACGGATGAAACAGGCTTCCGTAACGCACTTTGTATCAACGCGTGTCTCGCCCTTACAATCCGCCCTTACGCCAACGCTGCGTTGCGACGAAACACGATCTCGCGATGATTGTGATAAACAAAGGGAATGACTTAAGAAGGGAATAATAGATTCTACCATCCGGTCATCCTCGATTCTGCTGGCTCGCGATTCGACACTGAGAACCGGGAAATAAACTTATTTGATTCGTTTCAGCGGGGGAGAGAGGGAGTGAGGATCGATACACCTGAGAGCGAGCATTGTTTATCGCAATTGTCGTTACGATAAACACGGAAGCCGCTATCGATGCTATCGATACATCCGAGTATCGCGGATGAAGTTATTTGAGCGGGCGCAGAAATATTGTTACGCGAGAATAGAGCGATTCTCGAATCCTCAGCGGGCGATTTTTCATCCGGTCGCGGGAGGGGGGTCAGATACGAGCGCAATAAATTGCGGCGGATGATACGCGTGCGCCGTGAGCTCAGCGTATGTCTGGAATTTATTCCCGATACGCGACGAGGCGGCTAAATTCGAAAGCGCGTTCGGGAAAATAACGCGATATCATGTCGACAGCGATAGAGGAAGATGCGGTGATACTTCACGACGCGTATGATGTATTCCGTCCATTCGTCTCGATGTTTCTCTGCCCGGTAAATCCGCAGGGTAATAAAACGCGATCCGTCCGGCACGGTTGCTGATGTTCTCCCTTCTCGGAACAAGGATCTGCGGTCTTTCGCTGCTCGGAGTTATCCGATTCTTTTCTACACTGTTTTCCATTTTATCGAGCTCGAATCGTAGGACGAAACTGCGAACAACTAGAAAGGAGAACGAGCGTGAGACCTGTGTTTTCTTCAAGCGACATTCCTTACTATTCTCGGATGACCTTCCTCTCGAACTATCTCATATAACTATAAAAAAACTATTCCTATATCATACCATTGTCTATTTCCCTGACACAGAATGATGTAGAATTATTCAAACTCGGGATATAATATAGTAATACAATTATAATAATAGTATAATAATACAATTTGATTTAATTTATAATTACGCTATTATTATTGTTAAATAGGTTATGCCTTTGTCGACAATTAGTTTGATTAATCGAATCGAGATGCTTCATTATGATAACCGAACACTTTGCGTTCTCGAAAAAATTGCATTGCGTGTTTCGATATCCTTATTATTCAATTTTATTATTCCAATCGCTGTATATCCTTATCAACGTTAATGCAAAAATTGTCACATCCATATAACGCCATTATTTCCGATTGATTACCCATATCGTCAAGTTCATAATTAATAAAGCGAGACGATAATTAGCCGTCGCTCTCCAATTACCGTGGCGATCGCTCGCAAAGAAATCTCTTCGTCGATCTATTCTGACGCTTCAATCCGATGACGACTCGCCGCGTACAGTCGACACTGCAAAAACGATCAATTAATATTAGCATCTACAGCGAAAAGCATTTCCCTTTCATCGTGGGAACCGTATTCCCGTCACGCAGCCGCGCCGGACCATTGAATGGTTTCTTTTATATGCGTCAGAGCGGCAAATCGTTACTGTAATGGTTATTTTCCACGATCGATGCAACTGTGATCCGACTGCAGGTGCGAGAGATGCGCATTCGACTCATCCGTGCAAAATATTGCACGCCGCCTATGGAGCCTCGATTATGATGGACAAAGTTCTGCATCAAATATTCGCAAAAATGCGATTGCGTTTTATTACAAAGGAGAACAAGCGGTGGTTATCGGCGCGGTCGCGATGAGCGATTGTAAAATATGACGATACAGACTGCTGGCATCCGAGCGATGAAATCGCGTTCTCTGCTTGCAGCATTGTTTCAATTGATTACATTAGAGCTGTAACTATCGAAACGTAAAGACAAAATGGGAGTTATGTGGAAATGGAAGCTGGAAATGGAATATTTACTTGGCTATATATTTAATTCGCAGAGCACATCAGGCGCTTGGATACGGGCGGCTAGGAGCGAAGTGATTAAAAGAATTCTTGATAGGCAGAATCGCTGCGGCGCAGGGGGGACCCATGCATCGTGAACGATAACCGAGCGTTACGTATGTATCGCCGCGTAAAGAGTCTCTTTTCTCTACGCTCGGTTTGATATGGATGCGCATCCCTCCGGTAATCCAATAATGCCAATTAATGAATTAACCGTGCCGTGAGCAAGCGGTTACATAAAGGGGCCATGATGTAACGTAACAATTGAATTATTTCGAACGTGGCTGTCTACGAGGGCCCGTTTGCATGATACGATCAATGATGAATCAATAATACGATTGGCAATATGATAACGCGACAGACTCGATGCGCGAATATTTTACTTAGGTAAATTGGCAGGAAAGTGGATTTTGAAATGCAAACGGTAACCGAATGTAGAGACACGTCGAAGTCGAATAACGCTACGCCATCCTGACAAACTGACAAGCAAGCGGAATATGAAGCGCGATATCCGCTGAATAACATTTGATTACCGGCGAATGCGCCGTTCTCAAACCGCAGAAATTCGGATTCATTATTCGAATAGCCGCGTGAATGCCGACGATAATTATCGTGGAGAGGCCGGCTGGCCGGGAATATCGCTTTATCGAACTACCGTTCTTCAATTGAATTTTTAAATAAAACGCAAAGTACAGTGACGCGAATTTCAAGTGGGGCTCAGGAAGCACGAACGATACGCATGTCGGGCGGATATTACACGCAATATGCTGAAAATCGCTTGACGAACACGTTATTAGCGTTAGCCGGGAACTTTCGTCGTTTTAAATTTAAAATAACGAACTGCGCGTTGCGTAAATAAATTTCAGATACGCCGCTCACGGGCTGCTGGTGCGCGCGATTATACGCGCGCCGAAAGTTCCGCGTCTCGTTTCACCTGTCGGTGGTCTGCGAGTGTTGCATTTCTGCCGATTGAGTCGTGCATTAAAAACTGCAAACGCGCGCAACCTTAACGTCAATTTGTCAAAGCAGACAGGAACTCTTAAAAATCCTGTAGAAACAAATTCGGAAATTGCGCAATTTCCCCTTAGAAGCGAATAATAAGCTGAGCTGTCCGTGCCAGATGTTTAGCACGGGTCAGTAGGTCAGGCTGCGTGTCCAAGTTGTAACAAATCCAAATCGAAATGTAAAACGCGATGACTGAACGTTGAATAACGCTTGATGAACGCACGGTTAGTGAACTGCGCGTATATCGCGTGTTCTTTTTGTCGAAATATTAATCGGAATTGCATTCCCGTTTCATCTGCGTATCACGTCCGAATTCCAATCTACACGGAATTCACGAATATATCAGCACGAATATGTCCGCCTGCGTATGAGCTCGAAAGAGAGCGAGAGCGAGAGCGACAGCGAGAACGAGAGAGAGAGACATCTTCAAGGAAATGTGAATTTTATCAAACATGTTAATTAATCGTGAAACTGGGACATTTCATTCGCGCTTACGATGCAAAATCCATAAACGCTCGACGAGGACCATCAATTAAAGTAACGCCTGAAGCCGCGGACAGACAGATGACATCCTTATCATCGGCCGTCTGAAAATCGTTTCCGGCAAGGCGATCAGGCGGTTAGCTCGCTGACCGATGCATCGAGAGCCAGCGCACCATATCGTACACAGTTTTCTCACAGTGACGTAAACCTTTTCCTTGACCTCCTTCCGATGCATGTTCTCGTTACTCCACGCATTGATTCAGCATAATTGCCGCGTTCGACATAATCATCGTGTCCCGCGTAATACGCGCGCTAAGGATCCCGCTTAAGCATTACGCGCGCGCATCTCCGAAATAGAATCCCGGATCGCGCGCGCTCCTTGAACAACGTCCGATAATCAGCCGGTACGAGAATAACAACCCACGCGTCATCATCCGCGCTGGCTCGCCAGCGGAGCCGAAGAGGGTCGCGGCCAACAGCTACATAGAATCCGCGCGGATCGGACGTCGCGTATGGTCGCGGAATTCCGGACGACGCGGCCGCGCGCCAGAATGCGCGCGTTTTGGAACCCTCGCCAGTCGGATTTAGCTGCCATCGGACTTGCACGGCTATTGCGGCGGCTATTGCTAAACTGAGTTGCGACCAATAAAGCCGTCTCTCGGCGCGCCGTTTCCTTGAACGTCCGCCATCGTGGCTCGCGTGGTCCTCGCGCGCTGCTTGCGCAACGATCTGCTTGCATCCGACGCAGAAATCGAGGGATAATAGGGAGATGCTCGTCACCTGCTGAAGGATACACAACATGTTGCTCCAGTCTCGACGGGAAAAAGCGGCGACGATTAACGCTCGCTCGTTGACTCGAACGACCGACACTGATTCGTCGACTCTGATTATTAGCCTCGATCGAATTTGTCGAGCGAGATTCGACGGCGCGACACCGCCTCAGCGAAACGTGCCGTTTTGCGCTATCGGATGGAATTCCAAGCTCTTTATCAAACTCGAATGCACGGCGACACGATGCACAGGCCGCGGCAAGGAATCGCGGAAGCGATGAGCCATACCTCGCTTACGTCATCCGGAGCATTCGCCGCTGCATCTCGAAACTGCCTTTTTACGGTGGAAAAGCCGCTTGATATTTCCGGCGAGAACCTTTCATTCCCCGTAAAGAATTATCGGAATGACTATTTTTGTACACCCTCTATTATCGCCGACCGTCAGTTGTCCCGCGATCAGTTTATCAGTGGCTCTACGTAAAAACAGATGACAGACGTAGAAGAGCTCGCTTAGATAAAATTATTTCTATAAAAATTCGTTACCTATACACGCAACGCAAGTAACAATGTTTCAGATTATCCGTAGAGAGAGAGAGATAGCGCGCGTGATGTAAACAAGATCAAGTGGAAGTCGCTTTCTCTCTCTCTCTCTCTCTCTCTCTCTCTCTCTCTCTCTCTCCCTCTTTCTGTCATATCTATGTCTATCTCGAATGTCCCAATTGGAATGAAATTGGAATACAAGGCAAGTTTAATCATCAAACTATTCGGATGATCTCTCCACGTAGTCAAGGGGTCTCTCGTTGTCCAGGCAACGAGAGAGACAAAGATAGAGAGACAGAGAAAGAGAGAGAGAGAGAGAGAGAGAGAGAGAGAGAGAGAGAGAGAGAGAGACAAAGCCCCCGTATTCTCTTCGTTGCCAGAGACCGCCATTAAAGTTGCAACCAGCAACGTATGTAACGAGGACTTACAAGTCTCTCTTGGATGGAGTCTCGAAGCATTGCTCCCAGAAGAGCGCCCTCCTGGCCGGTCGAACTCGCAACGCGGAGGTCGACATGGTCCTGGGCAGTCCGCCGGCCGCGCCGATGCCACCGGCGCTCAGCGCGGGCGAGCTCATGCCGCCCCCGCACCTCTTCAAACTGCTGGTCGAGCCGACGAAATCTATGAGGCCGCCGCTCGAGTCGGACATCGCGTCTCAAACGTCTGTCGGCATGCACCGCATGCCCGCCGCGACAAGAACGAGACACTCGAACGGGACGCGACGCGAGGAGAACGGCGCTAGCTCGCTCGCACGCGCGCGCGCGCGCGCGCGCGGAATCGCGATTCCGCCTCAGTCACTCCGCGGCGGTCCGCTGCGATCCGTGCGTGGTCTGCGTCTCTTCATCGCGTCGTCCCGGCGACGACGCGCGGACGCCGAATCATGCCGCGCTCGCGCCACGTGACCGCCCGAAGAACGGACGCATATGCAGACGGGACGGACGGACGGACAGACCGACGATCGATCGACGGAGATTGCGCCGTCGAAAGGGCAAGGCCGCGTATGGTCTCCTTTGCTCGATACCCACGGACCGTTCCACTCGATCGGAGGAGGATGACGCTTCGTCGAGGAAGGTCACGGAGGGGCACGGCAGTGTCGGGGATCGCGAGCGGTATCACCTGCGCGGTATCGTCGTTATCAGCGATACGATAGCCGAGATTCGATCGCTTCGATCGCCACAACAGGGATGCGAGACTCGAGACGAACGAAAGCTGCTAGATTCGCTCGTACATTGAACGTGGCTGTCGTTAGAATCTATTTGCGTCCATGACGGCGCCAAAGACGGGGCGGCAGTTATGCACGATACTCGTAATGATTGAATTTAACATGACATTTCCGCGATGCGGAAGAACGCAATTCTTTGTAACGCGAACGAGCTGTTAGAGACGTACACGTATACGAGATAATGACACTTGTACAGTTTGTAAATCATTGCTTCCCACCGTTGCGAATCGATTTCCATCCCGAACCGATCGCCGCGTCTTCGAGCCGGGATGCGCGGGACGCGCGTAATTTCATTATTCCCGGGCGCACGGATAAATCGTGATACGACGCAGATTCCCAGTTAGGGCCGAGATTACAAGCAAGGCCGCCGTCGTATTAAATAATACCGCGACGCTGATCTCGCGTAATGACGATGGCGCCGTTGATTACGCGTGGGCGCGAGCGCACGAGCGACTACCGGAAAGCAGCGGAGAACTTATCGCCTCTCATCCGAATGCTGCTGATTAACTGCCAATTGCGCGCGGTAGCGGATCTTAGCGCGACCTGTTCGAGATCGTTATCGGTTTTCTTTGGCTCGTTATCTTTCCAACTTATCGCGAATTGAGCCTCTCCGAGAGAGGCGACCACGCTCGGTATTGTTAAAGTATCGCTGATGCGCACGCGATGGTTCGGCGAACAACAGCGACAGCAGCGCAGTTGCAATGGAGCCGTTCTATCGCACGCGCGTGACGATAAAGCGGACCGAGCCAACTCATCCAAATGAAAGCAATTAATCCGGACGAGCGTGTCGACAACGTTGTAAGATTAGCGCGATGACGCCTGTTTACCGCGAGAATCAAGCGCGCCTGCGGCGGTAAACCGGAGCCTGTCCGAGCTGCAGATTGCGCGACCGTTCAATCAAGAAGGGGCTCCAGGGGAGCAAAGAGGGAGTCCAATGCGAACTCTCGTAAATGAAGATGGAGCGCCGTGGTTCATGCTAAATAAACTCCGAGTATCCTTTAGGGAGCTTTATTAGATGGAGAATCATTTCCGCGATGCGTGTTCGTGTTCAGACATTTCAGAGGCTCGATAGTTGTCGCGTTCTCCATCTCTTCGCGGGTTTCCTCGAGGTTCGCCGAATGACACAAGCGGCGACGATGACTTTTTGCTTTTTTCAGATTAGCATACCAGATTCGGATAGAGGTTGTAAAAGGAATCAAGGAAAACCGGCGTGTTGCTTCACGACGCATGTTGTCGAGCACGTCGCTGTCGAACACACCTCCGTTACGAGCTATATCCGTGTTCCATTTGAGAGACCATCGCTGTTGCGTAACGACTCGATCGGATGAGAATAACGCGCGGAAATGAATCCGCCGGAAGAGCGAGTACGCGAGGGAGAATGCAATTTTGCACGTTTCATCTTTACCTGCGCATCATCAATGACGCAAGTTGCGAGGAATACGGAAGACGCGATTGAAAATAAACGGGATTATCGGAACGAATCGGAATTATGTTTTTACATTAATTCCAATTCGCAGCTGATTGATTTGCATTGTACACGAGGTCAATGTCATTGAAATATTGCTGCTTTGGCGATTTAAATAATCGCAGATAATTTGAAAAAAAGAAGATATATATATAGTTATTAAACTACCGATAATACATTGAGTAATCCGGTCGTATATTAATCGGAATAATCTGATAAGATATAGATAAAGATATCAAGTCGGTCTTTTACGTTTTTTACAATCGATAACAATTCGAGTTGCTTACGGAAATATCTCGCAATACTCATAAGCAAGATGATTTACAAAGAATGGTTTACAAAGCCGGTTCCCTAATCAGTTAATGACCCGATACAAGAGATTGATCAAATTTCTGCAATTCTCTCCCTCTTTTTCTCTTCCAAATAGAGGCTCACAGAATTCCTCTTGATCTCCGCGAGATCTCGCGAGACATCAGTCGGATCTATAAATACAGACAGCTTTTTGCACCGCGATCAAAAGGTGCTTGACACGCCTTGCGGAATGCCATTGACTGCATTTCCAATATCGTAACGGGAACGGCAGGCGAGGAGGGGAAAGGGAAGGGGAGAAAGGGACGACCTCAGCGTCCGGCTTTCTCCTCTCCGATCTCCGAAAGAGGAACTTTTTCTCAAGCCTGTCGACCAGACAGCGATAATCACTCGCGCCTTATCATCCGCGTGTCCGCTGCGATATTCTCTCGCGGATGCGCGGATGCGATTATGACGTAACGACGGCTCCCGGAACCCTTGAATTTCAAGTTTAATGGCAGACTCATTAAGGCTGAGCGCCGAGTGGAAAACACTCGGGACGGGCGCAATCACCGCGGCGATAATGAATGACTGATTTTTCCGCTCATCGGTCGCATCGCGATCGATCGCGGTCTCACGCGACGAGAACGCAATAATTTCGCGGCCACTTCGCTCGCAGGTGCCGCGGAAAGTCGCTCGCGCGCGTTACATCAGGGCTGACGTAACGCGGAGCCATGCGAGATCGCGGTATGTCGGATTAACATGATGGGGGGGGGGGATGTTCACGAGCCGGTGAGATTCCGCCGAAACATTCCGCGATAAAGCATTACGCAATGATAACGTAACAACGTAATTCCGCAGCCTTCTCCTTTTCCGGAGCACGTAAGACACCGGCGCGGCCGACTTCGACGATGTTATCACGATGTTATCGCGTCGCATTAACCGTGCGCCTGTTTAGATGCGATTAATTCCCATCCTCGCTTATCGGATTATTCGTGCATTAACTTGTCCCATCTACGCGGCGACAGACACCATGAGAAAACCGCGGTCTAATCTCGCGGCTCATCGCAGCGCTCTTCTGCCTCTAAGCAGACCTCGCTTGCTCCCGGAAGGATCGAAGCCTCGTGAATGCTCAACGACACGCATCAGGGAAATCCGATCGAGAAATTAATCCAAGAGAATCATTTTTGGAGTAGATCCATTTTTGACGATCGAGGCCTATCGATAGCGATGCGTGCGGATAAGCGAAACAGCTCGCACGTCGCCAGAGAGATAATCGAGATTTGCGACGAAGCACGCGAATGTCAGATATCAAATCGGGCAATGAAACAGAAAGGTCAGACGGTCAATCGGATATCCACGTACCAGCGCAGATAGGATCGCATATTTTAAGAGGTGCGACGCGACGGGAAAGCAGAATCTCGATTGGGGAGCATTGCTGCCTTCGACGAAACTTTCGATTGATCCGGCAACTCCAACTTTGCTGCAGCCGACTATCTCGTTAAGCGGACTGTCCAACTTCAAAGGATAATTCGAAACTTTCGATACGGACCCGCTCGTTTTTTCCGGCGAAGCGGAACGCACGTTTCCCGCTGGCTCTAACTGCTCATATAATGAAAAGCCGTCGCGCAACGGTGGGTTAAAAAATGACCGTCTCCCTTCGCGTCGGCACAAGCCTTACTTCGTTAGCTCCGTACAACTTCGTCGCTGCAGCTTCATCAGCTAGATTTATCACGTCGCCGCCTGAACTCGCGAGATCAAGAGCCTCGAGATTTACGTGTCCTATCTATCTGCCGTTTCGATGTCATCAGAGCTCGGTTCTCGCAGAGCCGTGTTCCCTTGAATTTTCATGCAACGTTGTTCGAACATTAGGAAAGACGAAAAAACTTGGAACTTCTCGGTCAACGATATCCCTGAATCTCCTCGCATCGTCGTTTACAATTCACTTCTTAAGTCGCGATCTGATGCGAAACACTGTCGCGCGTCTCCGTTTTCTTAACAGCACAGGAATTCCGGAGTGCTCCTGAATTCTCTGGCACGGGAAAGTAATCCAGGATTCTAAAATTATTCGAAACTCCCGCCGCGCGAGTAGAAGCACGTCAGCCATTCGAGTCTCGCACACACGCATTGAACAATCTGGTTTTTCCTCTTTCCCTCCCTCTCTCTCWCTCTCTCTCTCTCTCTCTCTCTCTCTCTCTCTCTCTCTCTCTCTCTCTCTCTCTTTCTATTTTCCTCCCCGATCTTTTACCTTTTCGAGCGCGATCAAAGCTCGGCGTCTTTTCGCGGAACGCTCGCGATCCGCCGACAAAGTTTCACAGCGAGGATGGAGATAAACGCGTCACGAGTGTCTCACACACAGCATCTCCCGGCGCGAGAGAGACAGAGTAAGCGCGAGCAGAGAAAAAGCCCGCGTGTTAAACGGCGACGAGAGATGGACAGTCGCCTCTCTCTCTTTCTCTGTCTCCCTGTTGCGCGTGTTCCCGTCGAACACCTCGTATTTGCCGCGATGTCGAACTGGCCGGGGTGTTCTGCTCTCGCACAGATTTCCCACCCGGGGGTCAGGGGATGGTGAGGCAGGGAGGGGGTTTCCCGGCGGCGACGATTTGCGCGGGAAGCGTGCGCGCGCCGATCCGGGGCACCCCCGTCGCTCCGCTCGCCGCTTCCGCTTTGCGACTGTGCGCTCCGCACAGAATGGAGCTGTCGCGCTCTCTCAGGTGATAGGACAACGGACGAGTAGATAGAATAAGCTGTGTGCTCAGTGCGCGCCACAACGGTACCGACTATCGCAGCGGCTACTGTTACGAGCTTACATAGCGCGATTACAAAGCGGTAGCGCAGTCGGTTAAAAAGAGCCACTTTGGGGAAAGCGAGCGGATCTTCCATCCGCGGGAGATTCCTCTCCGCTGGGGGGATGCCTGGATCAACCAGGGAATTGATCTTCCCTTAATAGAAGTGCCCCGGAAACGGCGAGCGAGATCGTGGGGTCGCGCCGCGGGGTTGCACGGGCTCGTGAGCTCGCCGCGTTGAATGTCAGCCGGCTGTTACTCGGAAACGGGACTTTCACGGTCATCAGTTCAAGATCGACGGGATTTCGGTGCGAGCGAGATATGCAGCATATATCTCAAAACGACATGGATCACATTTGTGCGACTCTTCCTTTCCCTTTTCTTCTTCTTTGCCTTTCTTTTCGACCATCAAGTCTCCGAGTGACGAGTCGCTCGGATGCGTCCATCCCGCGCAATGATTCTTCAGCGTCGATTATCGTAACTATGACGCCTGGACCGTTTCAGCTGCATGGGTCGATCTACGTACGGAGCGAGATATACGCCGGATGTTCAATGAATTTTAACAGCGCGCGTGAATCGCGTTAGAGACTGTTACGCGAAACGTACGGCAAACGTTCTAGCTGAGGCGTTCTGGCAAATTTCATTCCCGCCGAGAATTTTCAACGCGTGAACTCCAAGACGTTACGAAACTGCACGAAACGATTAAAGATAATCAGCGTCCTGTAAATGAATATATATATATATATATATATAAATATATAGAAGGCGCATGTTTAATCAGACTAATGTTGACTAATGTTGAGATTAACGTATGTCGCGAGAAACCTGAGACATTTTAGAATACTTCGTTCGACGTGATTAATGTTCCCGAGGATTGCAAGTTCTCTTCGCGTTTATAATATTCGAAATTACGTCCAGAATCCACGCCAAACCGGTGGATAAAATTCGGTATGACGAAACGCACGTTTTCCCCGAAGAAAAATGCTTCTCTTTGTGCAACGCGCCGCTTGTAAAACGTCGTGAAATAATAAGCGTAATACGCGCGCCGAACATCGTGCAAGTCACCGCAAAGCGCGTTTTTCCTCGTCGCAAAAAGTTTTACGGATACGTTGCTCGGAGCTACTGCGTCGTTAGGCAAGATACAATATTAACAATCTCAAATTTAGCGACATTTTTCTAAGCACGTTTCGTTCCTCGACGCGATGGAAGAACGGATGGACGCACGGCACGGCTTAAATGCGATAGAAAGCGTTATCGAGACGGTGATAAAGATGGGAAGAGGAGGAGA